>JANHFF010000599.1:0-42500 GCA_024542945.1 allo-octoploid hybrid of Carassius auratus x Cyprinus carpio
TTGTTGAGATAAAAAAAAGAATGACGCACAGTGAAAGAGAGACCCAGACCGTCTGCAAAAGGTCTGTTAAAGATCTCTTCATCTGCTGTGTACAAACATCTGATAGATGTCTCTAAGATGTCCGTTTTACATCATAAACATCTTAAAGACATCTTCTAAACGTCTGTTAGACATCTGATAGGAAACGTCCTGTAGATGTATTGCAGATAAGCAAACACTCTAAAAAACACGTCTTGCAGACGTCAAACAGACGTCTCTGTGATGTACGTGTGCTATCAGGGGAATGAAATACTCATGATGATGAGCTGATGTGAGTCAGAGATGGTGATGTTGGTCCAAACACACGCGTGTTCATCTGGAGGACGGAGTCAGCGCTTCGACTAATGACGAGAACATGCCGAATCAGAGCGAGTTTAATAAGACCCTGGAGTATAGGAGCCTAACGCGTCTTCATCAGCACTTTCCTCACTCACACACACTCTTTACTCCAGGAAAGATTTCTGAGAGTGAATATTTCTGGAAGTCAATTTCTAGACACAAACCTTGAGACCTACAAACAAACAACCCAGCAAACAAAAACATTCAAAACGTCCAGGTTTTTCGGCTATGCGAACATTAAGGGAACATTGAATTTTATCACCCTAGCACACATACATCACAGACACGTCTATTTGACGTCTGCAAGACTTATTTTTTATAGTGTTTGCTCATCATCAGATGTCAAACAGACGTTTAGAAGATGTCTTTAAGATGTTTATGATGTAAAACTGACATCTTAGAGACGTCTATCAGATGTTTGTACACAGCAGATGTTTTCCAGATCTCTTGCAGACGTACCTGCGCTATCTGGGAATGTTATAAAAAGCGTCCAACTAAATCATTTCAGAAACAAAACGTCCCATGAACAATGTGTCTGCTCACATTTTGTAAACATTATTAAAGACCAGATAACATTGAACAAATGTTCCATTAATGTTACTGGAAGAACGTTTGTTCATAACTTTGAGAGAACCTTGCCAGAATTAAGTTCTGAGAACTGAGAACTTGTTAGATGGATACTGAATGTTTCCAATGTTATTGGCCAGAACTGGGGCATGTTGTCACACGCTGCCATTAACAACCAATTCTGAAACACAAATCAAACCATAAAACAACAAAAATGAAAAAGAGTACACACACACACACACACACACACACACACATATATATATATATATATATATATGTATATAAAATCTAGCTTCAAAGTTTGATGTTGGCCGTTTTACAGTCACATTCTCGTTGAACTGATCAGATGTTTATGGTCACTCAGGCATTTATTAATTGAATTAATTAAAGATTAAAATCCCTGTGGCCGCAGAAGCCTGAAAAACTGCAAAGCGTGTGATGTTTGAGTTTACTGGAGCCTGAAAACACGCGGATGAGGGTGAGATTGTTCATCTGAGCGTGTGTTTGCGTTTATATATTCAGAGCTGAAGAGAAGGAACGGCCGTAAGGAGCCACGCACACGATGGACAGAACGGACGCGGAGACAGACAGCCTGAGAGACAGACAGCTGTGAGACAGACAGGTGTCAGACAGACAGGTGTGAGACAGACAGAGACACAGACAGACAGACAGACAGACAGGTGTGAGACAGACAGACAGACAGACAGACAGACAGACAGACAGACAGAGACACAGACAGACAGACAGACAGACAGGTGTGAGACAGACAGAGACACAGACAGACAGACAGACAGACAGACAGAGATACAGACAGGTGTGAGACAGACAGACAGACAGACAGACAGACAGAGACACAGACAGGTGTGAGACAGACAGAGACACAGACAGACAGAGACACAGACAGGTGTGAGACAGACAGACAGACAGACAGACAGACAGAGACACAGACAGGTGTGAGACAGACAGAGACACAGACAGACAGAGACACAGACAGGTGTGAGACAGACAGAGACACAGACAGACAGAGACACAGACAGGTGTGAGACAGACAGACAGACAGACAGAGACACAGACAGGTGTGAGACAGACAGAGACACAGACAGACAGAGACACAGACAGGTGTGAGACAGACAGAGACACAGACAGACAGAGACACAGACAGGTGTGAGACAGACAGACAGACAGACAGACAGACAGACAGAGACACAGACAGGTGTGAGACAGACAGACAGAGACACAGACAGGTGTGAGACAGACAGACAGAGACACAGACAGGTGTGAGACAGACAGACATGTCTGAGGTCCTGACGGTGGACGCCATCCTCTTCGGTCTGCTGGTGTTCTCCGGCATTATAGGAAACATTCTGGTCATCAGTGTGGTGAGAGAGAACAAAAACTGAAGATTAATGTTTTTATTTCAGTTATTTAATTTTTATATGTTTTGGCAGATTCTTTTATCCAAACTGATTTGCATTGCATACAGGTTTGCTGTACTTTTTTTCAGTTCTTGTTTTTTCCAGTGAGCTTAGCGTTGCTACTGTAATGATGTAGATTTGACTGAACAATGATACAGACGAACGTTTACTCATATTATCTTTGATTGCGGCTCACAAAAACTCAAGAATTATATATCACCTTATGATCAACAGAAGAAATTTTGTAACATTATAATTATATTTTGCTTAAAGAACATGAAGCCTTTTAGGACCACTGAGATTTTTTTGACATGTCATCTTCATGACAATAACATTTTCATTAAAGTGATGTGGGGAAAAAAAATTATTAAAAAATTGCAACGTTTAATTTTTGCTGAAATTAATATTTAAAACAAAATTACAATTTATTAATTAAAATTTAATACAAGATTTGTTTTGCTAAAACATTTATATGTAAAGGTTTTTTTATTTAACCTAAATATTTAATACATTTAAAAATTATTTATTATTAAATCAAATTTATATCAAATGAATATTATTAATTAATAAATATTAATTAAATATTAATTATTTAATGGTATTTATTTAATCTAAAATGAATATTTAATATTGAATTATTAAAATATAAATGTTATAATATTCATTTAATGTTACATTAGATAAAATCAATCTAAATATATAATTGAATATTTAACAGTAAATCAAATTAATACTAACATGACATTATTGATTCATAATTATTCATTTAATAATGTTTAATATTTTCTTATAACATTTAATAATTTTAATTTAATCTAAAACAAATATTTAATATTAAATTATTAAAAATATTAATAATATTTCATTTAATTTTTAATTAAATAAAAACCATTAAACATTAAATGTTTAAAGAGAAGGAAATACTTTGTCAAAGTAAAGTAACCATGCCATTTTCCCAGGATTTCTATATTGCCTAAAATATCCAGGTTTTGGCTTTGTTTGCACTGCGCAGACCAATTGTTGTATGACAAAGTATGGTGAGAGCTCTAGAGAGCGGACAGCTTCTTGTGCTTCTGAATCACTCTCATGGTACTACTTGGGAAAATGGCACGTTTGGTCACCCTAAAGTAAAGAGAATCTAATGAGAAATAAGCAAATCTCAAGACTAAATGATATGGATGCCACAAAATATTTTTTAGCCTTTGATTTTGGGGTGAAATGCAATCTCTTGAATCTGTGTTCGCAGGTGTTCCAGTGCGCTAAAGAAAGCGCCTCCCGCCACCTGCCGCCGTCAGACACCATCCTGGTGAACCTGTGCATGGCCAACCTGCTGACGTCGGTCTTCCGGACGGTGCCCATCTTCGTGTCGGATCTGGGTCTGGAGGTGTCGCTGTCGCCGGGCTGGTGCCGCGTCTTCATGCTGCTGTGGGTGTGGTGGCGCGCGGTGGGCTGCTGGGTGACTCTGGCCCTCAGCGCCTTCCACTGCGTCACCCTGCGGAGGCAGCACGTCACCATAGGTCCGCTGGGACATCAGCGCGAGCGCCGGCGCGTCTGGGGCGTCCTGGCCGCCGTGTGGGCCTTTAACCTGCTGTTCTCTCTCCCGGCGCTGGTGTTCACGACGCACGTGCGCGGAAACGCCACGGTGGAGCTGATGGTGATCAGCTGCACGACTCGCCCGCTGCTGGGCTGTGTTTGGGAGTTTCCCACCGACCAGCAGGGCTACGCGTTCGCCTCCACGTCGCTGGCGCTCAACGAGGTCATGCCGCTGATTCTGATGCTTGGGACTAATCTCGCGACGCTGCACTCGCTGGCCAAACACATCCGGGCGGTTACGGCGGGCGGCGGCGGCGCGGTGGAGCTGGACCGGCACGTGTCCAGCGAAAGGAAGGCGGGTCACGTGATCATGGCTCTGGTCGCGCTGTTCGTCGGCTGCTGGGTGCTGCAGGTCGCCGCGGTCACGTACTACAACCACAACGGCGGGAAGCATGCGGAGGGCCTGCTGACCGTCGCGCACTTCTCGGCATCGCTCTTCGTAGGGTTCAGTCCGCTGGTGGTGACGTTCGGACACGGGAAACTGCGCCGGAGAATCAGCGTGATGATGCAGCGCTGGACGCACTGGAGCAAACGCCCGCGAGCGGACGCCACCGCGCAGAAAGACACGTCCGGCGTGAAAACTGTACAGAGCGGGAAAACGTGACTCACATGTGCCGAAAGGTTCAGAACACGTGTGCAAATTTAGAACTGATCGCAATTTGTGATGCATTTTACTTTTCAGGATTCACAGATGAATAGAAAGTTTGAAAGAACAGCATTTATTTGTAACATTATAAATGTCTTTACTGTCACTTTTGATGAATTTAATGCGTCACTGATGAAAGTATTATTTCTTTTAGCGAATCACGGTTTCCACAAAAATATTGTGCAGCACAACTGTTTTCAACATTGATAATAATCAGAAATGTTTCTTGATCATAAATCATCATATTAGAATGATTTCTGAAGATCATGTGACACTGAAGACTGGAGTAATGATGCTGAAAATACAGCTGCACATCACAGAAATAAATTACAGTTTAACAGAGATTCACACAGAAAACAGCTGTTTTAGATTATAATAATATTTCACTATTTGTACTGATTTTTTGATCAAATAAATGCAGCCTTGGTGAGCAGAAGAGACTTAAAACGTAAAAAAAAAGATTATTACAAACTTTTGGCTGCTATAAAAAAAAAAAGAAAGAAACCAAATCAGTGATAAAAAGGATTCCTGCATTCACACAATGATCTTAACTGAAGTAAATAATAATAATACATTTAGTTTTAAACAAGAGTTTTTTTTTTTCTTCTCAGAAAGCATGTCTTATGAACTTATGAGACCCAAGTAAACATATGTTGTTTTAACACTTGTACTGCTTAAGGATGGTATTTTCTCATTTCTGTTCTAACTAAAGCAGATTTGACACGTTTGACATCTCGGGTGATTTTTAAACATCTGAATATGTGTCAAGTTCAAATAAATTATACTTTTATATGATCTGCAGTGTCTCACACCACACAAAAACACACAATATCTGCAGAGAATCTCCAGTCAATAAAGAAAGCAATTGTAGAGGGAGAGAAAAAAAAAGAGTCTGTACAGATTGATAGATGTTCATTCAGGAGTTTAATCTGTTAAACAGCCGCCAACAACACACAATACAAACCACTCTCAGACAAGCAAACAAAACAGCTTTTCTTCAGTCAGAGAATTCCGTTTCACTGGCTGCTGCAAACGTGTGAATTCATAACGCAGCATGTCTCTGAGATCTGATGTCTATCCAAATACAGAGATTATACGCGACAGGACTGACTTTATGAACGCCCGCAGCTTCCTGTGGCCCACGGCGAGGACGATGGGCGAGAACGCGATGAAGCTCATGTTGGCGAAGCGAGCGACGATCAGCAGGAACTCCGTGGAAGATCCGCGGTTATAGTTGAAGTAGTTGACCGAGATGACGTTCGTTCCCCACGACGAAATGAAGAGGACATTCAGAGCCAAGATCACCTGAGAAAACACAGAGAGGCTCTGTTTGTGGAGTTCAGGTCCGTTCTGAACCGGAAGAGACACATAAACATTTCTAAAAAATGCATAGTTTTTAGTAAGGGAATGAAACTTGGCAGATGCTTTAAGATCCTCAAAATACACATCATTTATTTTAATAATTAAAAAAAAATTTTTTTTTAAAGAGATATAACCATTTAAAATGTTCAGAATTTTGTTGATGAACATGAATATGTGCGTCTATTGACGAACCATTGCAGCATAAAAATCTGATCACTTTTCATTCAAAAGTGAAAGTTTATGCAAGTAAAATGCATTTAGTTATGTTGTTTTGTTGGACATAAATATGCAGGTTTTATAAATTCGAACTGTTTTTGAGCAATCATTAGTAATAAAAAAGTAGTTTAATTAAACTGCATCCATTCCAATGCAGTTAATACTGATAATTCTCAGATTATATGTTCTTATAAATTTCCTACAACGATATATTGAAATTAAATTTCTCATCAATATTGAAAAAAATATATTTATATTTTGCATCAGGTTTTTTTTGGTGTGGCTCATTTGTAATTTGAAATTTCAAAGAATTCCTCAATAAGATTAAAATGCAATTATAAAATGGTAAAAACCTTTAATTTTTTTCACGTGCACTCATTAATGAGAAGTTGCTGATCAGATATATTACAATATGACTGTTTTATAAAATAACTATTATTTGGGTCCAAACAGACCCAGAATACGAAACAGAAAACAGATTATAAATGCATTTTGAGGGTTACTTTAGCCGCCCGTCGCTCCGCGGGGATCCGGGTGACGACCGGCGCGTCCTGACTCTTGTTGGTGGTGTTGCGCGAGTGTCCGTGAGCGTAGAGCGTCAGCAGCGAGCCCAGGTTGGTGATGTTCATCAGGCAGATGGGAAGGGACTCGTGGATCACCATGGAGGAGGTGGCGAAGGCCAGGCCGCTGTAGACTGACGGAAAGTCCCAAATACAGCCCATCAGCGGCCGAGTGGTGCTGCTCACCAACATCAGCGTCTGCAGGAGAGGTCAGAGGTCAAACGAGGTGGTGCACAAGTTCAATTTAGATAAAGAGACGGACTGACCTCGGTGGAGTTCTCGTCTCCGTTCTTGGAGAAGATGAACCCTGGGATGGCGTAGATCAGATTGAGGCTCCAGATGAGGAAGAAGCAAAGGATGAGGGACTTAGGGGGCCCGCGGGGGCCGTGCAGGGTGATGACGGGCGGGGCGACCCGACGCAACGTTTGGAAGTGAAACGCGCTGAGAAAGAACGTCGACCAAACGTTCGCAGAGCGCAGCCAAACCCAGATGCCCATCATGAGGTGACACATATCTCTACTGAGGAAAATCTGTGAGGAAACACACATGTTGACGTTCGAAAGTAGATTCAGCACATAAAACAGCAGACATAAAGAGTGAATGCAGAAGAACCATCACATGATACATCGACAGTATCCACCAACCACAAACAAAACAAGTTTTAACATTTCAAACCCAACAATCTTCATGCTTTTATTCAATAAATGAGACTTGATTTGAGTCCAACTGGTATTTTAGTTGCTTTTAAATGTTCTGAACAATCAATAGCTCTAGAAAAGAATCAAACTGCCAGCAATAATTTCTGAAGTATTGATCAAATAGACCCGGTGCTGAAGAAGTGAGGTGTCTGAAACACTCTGATGTTCTTATTTTATGGTCAGCAGCTCAAAAGCATCACAAAGCTGGACCTGATAGAGAGCAGGTTGGGTTTACGCTATAGAGATTGAACCCCGATCCCAATTTCATACCTCAACATCTATCCATTCATCAATAATTATCCATCCAACCAAATGTCCATCCATGTGGTCATGCCAGCGTACCTCCACTCCCAGATCGGACACCATCACGACTGTGTTTCTAACCAACGACACCATCATGTTGGAGAAAGCCATGTTGACCAGAATCACATCAGAGCTTCGGACGGCTCCCGTCTCCCGCAGAAGGCTTTGCCCGACCACTGCGATGACCGTGCTGTTACCCACGTTCCCCAGCACCACCAGAATGACGTAGATGGCGAAATAGAATGGAGATGAAGAGATATGCTTACTGACGCTCAAGGGTTTTCTTTCAGGGGCCATGTTTCTTCTAAAACTCCACCAGTCGAGTGTTCAAACGTCTTCAGACTTCAATCATAAATAGAGCATCTCTCAGAACGTCTCAGTGGTGTTGTCATTTCTCCATCCCAGCGCCTCCCTCTCCACCCACCGACCGCAAGCCCCTTTTATGGGCAATGGTTACCATATAAATATCCACCCAAAACAACATCAGCTCCATTCTGATCCTGCTGTCACTGAAGAAGATGCTGTGAATGGCAGGCGAGATTCCACCAGAGATATGGATGTTTTGGGATACATGAGCTGAACTTGCATCTTCACACACGAGGGATTAACTATCCCCACCAGGTTAATTAAACTCGCACTAGTTAGCAGTCTAATTCATTAGTAAGCCCACCACAATCCCACAGAGTGTGGGTCCAAAAACAAAAAAACTCCTGAAGTTTGCAGTTGGAGCTGTGATTTAACAACAGTGTAGATGGTCTGCATTGGTCTTTAGTTCTTTGTACTTGCTATTAGCAATGGTCAGTCCTCTGGACACATAAAACTACTGATTCTGAGTATGAGTGTCATGATGTCACGGCTGTACTTTGTATTATCTTCTCTGCCGTGTCTGGTGTGTGTTTGTGCTTCCCCTACAGGTGCGCTGCGGAGCTGTGAGATAATCAGGTGGATTGGGTGCATTGTGTAAATTATGAATATTTTACATAATGGATACTTTTCACACAATCATGGCCATTATTATGATGCTTCCATTTTATTTGTAGATGCAGAGTAGTTTCCACCAACCTGATGACCTGATTAACATCTGTTTTTCCACACTGTTGGCATCTATGGGGACCAAGAGACACAGACAATGATGGAGATGACCACTGACCAATGAACACCATGACCTCTGACCTGAAAGACATACAGAGAGATCTGAAAGAAGTCAATTAGAACACATTAATTTTCATATTAAATCATTTAGATTGAAAGATTTTTGAGTATGACAATTTGTATTCATTCAAATCAGTTTTAACAAATATAGCTAACGCAACCTAGAAGACCAGCAGCACTTAAAAAAAAAAAAGAACCATGGTTTTACTAGAAATAAAACAAAAAACCCATGGTTATTGTCGTTAAATCATGGTAACCACAAATAAACTTTGCCTTTGCTAAACTAACCATACTTTAACCATGGTATTTGTAGTAAAACTGTGGTTATACAAATGGTAATCAATCCACCAGAAATAAAAAATACAACCTTGGTGTACTTTTATTGTAATAAAAATAGGAAAATCTGTTGGTTTGTTAATATATTTTAAACAAACGTACAATGTATTAAATGCATACACACATAAATACATATTCATATACAAATATATAAAGCAATCGCGAAGTAAACTTGTATAAATGGACTGATTTGCGTTCATATTTTAAATCATTTAACGGTCTCCACTGAAAGCGCGCGAAGGTGGATCGTGAAACAGCGCGCGCTAAAACTACCAAAAAACGCAAACTGACGCGTTTCAAATGTTTTCTGAGTAAATAAACGATATTAATCAATGCGTAGATCCTGTATCAGTCATTGTAACGTGTTGCGACACTGGCGGTGATTAGTGAGAGACTGATCGGTGTCAATCTTTACCGAGAGAGCCGCTTGAACCGCAGACTCCACGTGAAGAGGTAAACACGATAAACAGTATGACATTTTGTCTGAAAATATGGTTATCCAAACTAGATGTACAATAAACTGATGTAAAATGCAAATGCATTTCATTCAGACATGTGAAATTAACAGATAAACTAACTTATTTAACATCTAGTTATGAATTCTGAGTTAAATCAGTCCTGTGGTGTGGTTCAGTGTTGTTTAATGGCCGCTAGGTGGCGTTAGAAACACATCAGAGCCTCACAGGTGTGAGCAGAGATAATACAGCACACATCTGACTGACTGATGCAGAAACAGAAATTTCTTAACAAAGTACAAGAAGAGAACTTCTTACCTATTTCTTGATTGCTTCGTGTTGTTTGCCATTTTAAAGACTCTGCTCTGTAAAACATGCTGGGTTAGAAGCAAAAATACAGCCAATCTGGTGGATAAATACAGGAAAGGGTTAATCTATCATAACAATAGGCCTGCACAGTTAACCTAGCAGTCTGGGTGACACATTTAACCCAACTGATAACTCAGAATAAGGGTGAAAACCAATTATGTGGCATAAACAGGCACATGTGATTTTACATGACTATAAGCTTGCTAATATTCATGTTTGCAAAGTAAAAACAGAAAACAAGTTTACCTTGTGTCGTATTTCTGTCAGACATTGGCGTTCTTCTGTGAAGGCAGTGGTGCGACATGACGTGACACAATTAGATCACTCCCATTATAATCAATGAAGCTGCCCACACCGCAATCCCTTCGTTAATTATAACAGAAGCAATCCAGTGTATGTCTGCATTCGTCCAAAGCCAGAGGCCCTAGCAGACATGAAATTAGAGAAGTATAATGTGAGCCAGCAGGCGCTTTCAGTCTCTACTGCAACTTGATAGAAACACAAGAGAGTACAAACCTTCAGTTCAGGAAGTTTCTTCTCAGGACTAATGAAATTACTCAAATGATTCTTCAGCTTTTTATTAATACTTACTGATACTTCAGTTTCAGTCAGGTTGGCGCCGATAAACCAGATGCTCTTACAGCAGTTATATGATTTGATATGCATTAATTCCATTCTATTTAATGCATCATATTTGGTTTGTCAATTCATATAGAATTTAAATTCAGGAATCTGGATTCTCAGCTGCATTTTGAAAGGCACACAACCCTAAGTCTTCGTTCTTGAGTAAATACATGCAACTTTATTAAAAATAAATAATGTGACACACAGAAACACACTATTATGATGCAGGAAATAATATGATGTCTGTAGTTTGTCTGTCCATATAGAGAGAGGTCTGTCTGTCAGATTACACGCGACAGAACTGACTTCAGAAACGCTCTGAGCTTCCTGTGTCCCACGGCGAGGACGACGGGCGACAGCGCGATGAAGGTGATGTTAGCGATGCGAGCGACGATGAGCAGGAACTCCGTGGAAGAGCTGGAAGATTTGCGGTTGTAGTTGAAGTAGTTGACAGAGATGACACTGCCGCCCCAAGACAAAATAAAGAGGATATTCAGAGCCAGAATCACCTGAGAAAACACACAGAGATGTTCTACTATCACTCGTCCTTTTAATCTGTGATTACAGCCGTGTCTCATTTTAAAGGCTGCATCCTTCGAAAGCTGTGAAGGTCGGACCGAGCATTGTTAAATGGGATGGTCTAGCCTACCGAGGATTGTTCTTGATGTTGCCGTTGACGAGCGGCAGTAACGTTTGTACTGGACTGTTTTAAAAGTTATATTCATCTGCCTAAAAACAAGATTCAAAACCTGTCTAAATATGTTCACCATGGAGAACCAAAAACATGAAGCGACTTGCTCCCAGCCAGTGCATCTGTTCCCAGTGGACTGTGATCTGCTCTTCCCAGAGGATTACGGCCCTAATAGAGGATCCATGAAGATCATTAGTTCATCATCACAGTATAATTAAGGTTAGGGAATGGCACTGTACTGCTTAGGTCTCGTTGGTTCCTATCAACTGGTTGGATTTGTACACTAGATTGGAGAGAAATCCAAATCCAGATTGATCATGTCTGTAACACTGAAGTCATCAACATGCTACTGTCCCAATTAAAATAATAGTAGATATTTAAATTATACTGTTTCTCTGTTGGGAAAATGAACCAAAAACATTGATGACATCATCTTGCACTTGGGGGCGTATCCGAATTTCACTGTGCATCAACGCAGGAAAATGCACAGAAAACTGCTTGCCAAACCATTTTGTGGGGTCTTCACGGATGCAGATGTCACACACTAGGTCTTCAGTTAAGAATAAATACTAAGAGTTTGGTCAGGACTGGTCTAGGAACATGGAGCTCACCTTAGCCGCCCGTCGCTCCGCAGGGATCCGGGTGATGACTGGCGCGTCCTGACTCTTGTTGGCGGCTCTTCGTGTTTGTCCGTGAGCGTAGAGCGTCAGCAGCGAGCCCAGGTTGGTGACACTCATCAGGCAGATGGGAAGGCATTCGTGGATCAGCATGGAGGAGGTGGCGAAGGCCAGGCCGCTGTAGACTGACGGAAAGTCCCAGATGCAGCCAAGCAACGGGCGAGTGGTGCTGCTCACCAACATCAGCGTCTGCAGGAGAGATAAACACTAGTTAAAAACCAGTCTATGGACACTGATCGATCAATAAAAAGAAAGACTGACCTCGGTGGAGTTCTCGTCTCCGTTTTTGGAGAACACAAACGCTGGGATGGAGTAGATCAGATTGAGACTCCAGATGAGGCACAACCCGAATATGAGGGATCTGGGGGGTCCGGGGTGGCCGTGCACGTTCGTGATGGGCGGGGCGACCCGACGCAACGTTTGAAAATGAAAGACGCTTAGAAAGAACGTCGACCAAACGTTTGCAGAGCGCAGCCAAACCCAGACGCCCATCATGAAGCGACACCAGTTTTTATTGAGGAAAACCTGCGAGGAAAGAGCCATGCTGATGACTTCAGGCTGAAAGCAGCTGCAGAATCATAATCACATTCATTTAAACACTCATAAGCAGTGTTTGGGAATCAAACACACAATGAAATCCAACTACACTTTTACAGTTTCCCAGTAATATTGGTTGCGACACTGTTCTACATCATCAAGTCACTACATTTAGACGCCGTTGCTTCATCCAAGCTTATGCGACTGAAAACTCTCAGTCGATGAAATACGAGTACTCATACAGAGTGGAAACGGCAAAACAAAGACTTCAAATTTACAGACTGAATCAACCTGTAGATCGGTTTATAAATAGCATTTCTTTAATAGCATTTACCCATGTTTTCAGAGGACAACACTGTGGATACATTTCAGTCAGGATTTACAACCAACGTAGCTCAAAGTCTATTTTGACACAATGTTGACTGTTGGTCCTGGACATGCTGATTTATTCACTGCTGCCTTTGACGTGACCAACTAAGATTTGGACTACTCTAATTTTTTGTAATTTTTTCGGAATCTCCATCATTCCTACCTTGTTCAAAACCATCTGCCAGGCACTAATACACCAGCCGAGGCGTCTCTCTACTAGTTTCCAGTTCAAGAGTTCATATGGTTCAGCTCCCGAATGTCCCTTTATACCTACATCAGATCTTCTCCTACAGATCTCACATTAGGACTGGATTTTGGGTGTTTTTTGAGGCAACGGCAATGGTTTCGATGGGACTTACTAAATGTTTCATGTGTACTTACTCTTAAACCAGTATTTTAATGGTCAACCATTTGTTTTTAAATGTACTAGTGTATTGTGTCGATAGGTGGATCAAGGTTGGATTTTGAAAATTTTAATAAATGCTGGTATTGCACCATCGTTTCAACATCTTGCTTTTCAGCATAAGATAATTCAATTTCAATGTTGATTTACATGTAGTCTGTTAACCTTTTACACCATTTAACATTACACATTGTTTCAGCGTTTCTTTCTTAATCATTGAACATGTCAACTTTCGGTCGGGTCCATTCATCCATCACGCCACAGTCATTCTTCCGTACCTCCATTCCCATGTCGGAGATCACCAGAAGAGAGTTTCTTGCCAACGACACCATCAGGTTGGAGAAAGCCATGTTGACCAGAATCACGTCAGAGCTTCGGACGGCTCCGGTCTCCCTCAGAAGGCTTTGCCCGACCACTGCGATGACCGTGCTGTTACCCACGTTCCCCAGCATCACCAGAAAGAGGTACACGGCGATGTAGAGCGGAGACGACCCCATGCGCTGAGAGGGCTTCGCTTGAGCGGCCATGAGTCACCTGATCACTGGACAATCGAGTGTTCAAAGCGCTTCAGAATTTCTTAGTATTTATAAAGCTGCTCTCAGTGACGTCTCAGTGACCTCGCACCCTCATCACCATCGTTACCACATATATATATCAACCCAACACCACATCAGCTCCATCCCAGTCCTGCTGGTGAAGGAGAAGATACCACGAGGAGCCGGCGAGATTCCACCAGAGATACACATGCATTAGGATCCACGAGGGATTGAACACTCCCAACAGGCTCATTAAACCCTCACTAGTTAGCAGACTACTTCATTAGTGAGCCCACCACGATCCCACGGGGCTTAATATCAAGGGTCCAAACAAACTTCATAGTTTAGCAATGATGCTAGAATGGAATAGAATCAGGAGTTGATGCTGCGATTTTATTTAAACTCCTCTCAGAAGGGCACTAGATTTCTCTTAAAAATACACAATACAAAGTACTTTTTTCAAGGCAGTTTAGGTTCACAGGCGCCAGCTGATTGGTCAGTTTTGGGGGCCCCTCCCCCCACCCGATGACATCATCTCCTGTGAGATGAATATGCCTTTTTCCGCGCTCGTTCCCGTTCCCTCTGTCAGTGTCTGTGGGACAGGAGATGGAGAGGAACGCTACGACTGCAGCAGAAACACAAGACAGGTGGACCATTTAACTCAGGTGTGCATGAGACAGGTGAGGTGTTACCTGCGTCTGGGGGGTGATGGGATGGAGCGAGCGTTTCGCCTTCCGGCACTGCGACTCAGACGCTTCCTCATGAGAGAGAAACATGTGAAATACTAGTGCACTGCATGTGCTTTTTTACAAATAGCATGTGAAACTGAATGAATAGTATGCAGACTTAAACTACTTATGCAAATTACAAATCACTTCCAGTTCATTCATAACACTGGAAACTGAAGGTCAAGTGCAGTGCACCAAACACGTGCAAGAAATTACAAAACTGACATCTCACTCATCCGTCTCTGCTTGTGATCTTTCGACAGATGGATATGACCACCATACATTTAGAGAAAATTACTGGCCCTTTGAGTGCCGAGGTTTGTCACAGTCGCAGTAATTCAGTAATGTAATTAGCAGGCCCAGGTATACTTTTTCACCTAAACGCAGCACACGCATGTGAAAATGCACCGGTCTAACTGGCATCCCAGACAGCAAGCAGTTTCAGCCCAGATCCGGCCCACATCTGGACCGCATGAAATCCATGCGGACCAGATGTGGGCCGGATCTGGGCCGAAACTGCTTGCTGTCTGGGATGCAAGTATGCGATGCATTAGCAAAGAATTTGTATACTTCCGTGAAAAATGCTTTTATGGCCTAAAATGCAGCATATGCATGTAAAAAAAAAAAAAAAAAAAAAACATGTGTCGGTCTAACTGTGGCACACAAGCTCACAATGCATTAGCCAAGAATGTGCATACTTACATAAAAAGTACATTTCTGGCATAAAACGCAGGATGTAAAAAATGCTTCAGTGTAACCGTAGCACACAAGTTTGTGATGCATTATAGCATACTTTTGTAAAAAGTACATTCTTGGTGTAAAATGCAGCTTGTGTGTAAATAAAATGCTTCAGTTAAGAATCTGCAACACAAACATTTCTGGCAAAAAAAAACAACAACAACAAAAAAAACAAAAAGCAGGATGTACAGGGTGTGGCATGCATTACTTAAGAATTTGCATCCTTGCATAAAAATGTATGCATAAAACATTTCTAGCATAAAATGCAGGATATCCTTGCAAAAAAATGTGTAAGTGTAAACATAGCATGCAAGCATGCAATGCACAGCAAAGAACTTGCATACTAGCATAAATAGCATGTTTTATGCCTAAAAATGTAGCAAATGCATGTGTGAATGCACCAGTCTAACTTGTGATGCATTAGCAAAGAATCGGCATACTTGTGTAAAAAGTACATTTCTGCTGTGAAATGCAGGTTGTGTGTAAATAAAATAACAACCTGACAAACTGTTTTCGTGCTACTAGGATGTGAAATCTTAACTAGCTCAAGCGCTCAAAACCCTTGTCTAGCAGTTTTGAGCTTTGTGTTTCTTAGCAACAGCTGCACATCGTACAGTGAAGTGTTTCTTCTGTGCTTACTGAAACAGCCCTGCTGAAAAAAAGTTGGTTTACTGTTGCACACGTGTGTAAAACCTGATGAAAAAGAGCATTATAATAAATCCAACTCAACCAAAAGTGAGCATTAATAGTTTGTAAAACCCCACAGTTAATATAGACATTGTCACTTCAATCCCAGCAAACAGATCGTTCCTCTAACGTCCCATTTGGTCATTTTTGGGAAACAAATAAAAACATTCTGGGAATCAGAAATTGTTTGCTGGGATAAAGCTGTGGTTACAACAAAATAACCAAATCAACATGACAGAACCATTGTGACAGGCATTATTTTAATACGGTTGGAACAAAAATTGTAAAAAGAACTCATAGCTATATTATATTAATAAGATCAAATTATACACAAAATTGGAAGAATATGTGTACGAATCTTTGCAGAAGCTATGATATAGTTGTAATTGTACCTTACATGTGCAATGACAATAAAGAATCTTATCTAATTGACTTCAAAAAGAGTGTTTCATTCAGACGTGTGAAATAAACAGATGAAATATGAACAGTGAAATAAACACTCATCCAGTGGTTTGAATGGTACTTTCGTGTAATATTGCAGATTTGCAGTTCATTCTTCTTCATCTCAGTTGCTGTGGTTATGAATTATGAGTTAAATCAGTCCTGTGCTGTGGGTCAGTGTTGTTTAATGGTCTCTAGGTGGCGGTAGAAACAACTCAATACAACACACATCTGACTGTAAGTGTGTGTGTGTGTGTGTGTGTGTGTGTGGTTCTCACAGCTGTCAATCACTTCCCTTACGTGACCTATGACCTGTGACGGATGTGTTAACCTCTTACACACAACTCTTTGTACTGATTACATTTATTTTTATTTTTTTTATTATGAACCAGTTCATCTGTATAAAGACAGTTGCTACAGTTCAGTATAAAACACTGTAAAAATATATTTAAAAGGTGTTTTCAGATCCTTTTCTCTACAAATGAACGTGTGAATACATAAATGAACTATATGCATTCAAATTAAAACTATATTAAAATGCTTAAAATTATGTCAAATATATATAAATGGCAAGTTTTCACACTGCTCTCATTACAAATTAATATATTTACATATATATATATATGAACTAAATATCTTTGAATTAAAATTACATTAAGTAATAAAACACTTTTAAACTGTGCTTTTCATATATCCAAAATGTGTTTTCACTGTAAATAAAAATGTTAATGTATAAAAGAAACAAATTAAAAAATATATATATAAAAAGAACAAAATTTAAATGAGAATGACATTAAATACTAAAATACTTTAAAATGAGAAAACGTTGTGTTTATTAGAGCAGCTGCTGTGTTTACAGTGGTAACCATGGAAACGCTGTATCAGCTGTTCCGTAAGCGCCACCTGCTGTCAAGTGGTACTCACTGCAGAGTCAGAAGACTTCCAGCTCCTAGACAAGACACATTCTCCCACAGTTATAGATACAGCTGAGACCACATTCACGCTGCAATGGCTACAACTACTAGGCCTATAGAACTGACATCATAACAAGTGAAGAATGATTTCCTATCAAGTCTCCCTGCACATTCCCATGACAGATTTCATCAAGGTTAAGTCAAATATAATAAATGTAGCCCAATATAATGCTTCTATCTAGAGTTATTTTTCAAGTTTATGTACAATGCATGTCTTTCCTGAGTTAAATGTGACTTATTTAGTTTACTGGCGTCTTTCTGTGGCTGAAAAAAACACGTTTATAATTTGTATTTTGTGATAAATTGACAGAATTTAAAAGCTGATTTATTTCTGATTAAAAGTAACAAAGCACAAAACTTATTGCGATTATTGGATGGCATGCATGCTACAAATAATGAATGGAATTAAACACGTGAAATATTTCCGAGCATTTACACCGTCAAGCAGCTGTCAAGCGGTTAACTTTCCTTCTAATAATCCCAGTTCATATGTAATATTTAACTGCATAATTATCACATGCTGTACAGAAATATATTTTGTATTCAGTTACTGTCGGCAGTGTGGTATAGTCTACATCGAGCTTTGTGATTGATATCCTGCCCGAAAAAACCATAAACATTACAGTTCACTGCAGTAAGACGTGAATCCTTAAAACTAATAACTGAGCAGCTTCTCAGCATAGTTTCACAAAGAGTAAGTCAGACCATTCTGTCTTTGCTTCAAATTTTGAAAAAATACGATCTAATTTAGGTATGCATTGTGATTAAAATGCAATGGTTGCCTCTAATTTTAAATAGAAAGAACACAGATAAAGCCTTAGTTAGAGATTTCAGAGAGATTTTTTTTTTTGTCTGAGAAATAATAAAAGGACGTTTTCATTTATAATTTGTCTTAAATCTCATTTTGTTCAAAAAATCACATGAGAAAATCATATCGTGAATCGTATCGCATTGCGAGTTGAGTCCCGTCTCTAACATTATCTCTTCCAAACTGGAATTTCAGTCTGCCGTGGTGCCACTGAGCAGACAGTATAAGGTCCACTGATCGGATTGCAAACACGCTTCAGCTTTAGGCAGAGGAAGCAAAACTCCACCTTGCAGCGCTTACACAAAAGGTTTTTACAAGCGAAGCCGTTGTGTTCTAAAAGCAGTCCGCAGGTGGGGCAGGCTCGGATGGCAGGACACTCCACATTGTTCACATAAGACAGCCTCATATTTGTACATTTTGCTAGCTTGTCAACATCTGGGTGGACACAGTCTTCATTACTGCAGCGTAGAGAGTGAGCCGCTGGTCCTCTCCATTCCCTCAGACACTGCCAGCAGAACTGGAAGCGCTTCTGTTTCACAGCGGTGCAGATGGTGCATTTCACACACAGGTTGCTCAGGTCTTCTCGCTCCACGTAGGACTCACAGCTTGGACACTTACAGAGAGACACACCAGAGAAAGTTCATTAACTGTCAATGAATTCACATGAGTTTGTTGAAATGTTATTTGTACTCACTGATTTAAACTCGCAGTACTCAGTTGCTGCCAGAAGAGCCATATTCTCCTCGAAATGAGCCTGCTCTGAATCACTAAGCACTGCCAGCTTCCTCACCTCCAGGTACGGCCACTCTGCGCTGCATTTCTCTGTCCCATGTGTGATAGCTGGACAGTAGAATTTATACTGACCCTGTTAGAAAGAAAATAATAAAAACAAAATGTTTATAGTAGGGACGTGCTCACCGACGTTACATTTGACAGCTGCAGTCGGCAGAACATGAATATACACGCGGTGGTTATAGGCATTTTGGTTGGCAACCCACTGTACATCTCAGAGACGTCTATTTGACGTCTGCATTACATCTGCAAGACATATTTTTTAGAGTGTTTGTTCATCTGCGATGCGTCTACAGGATGTTTCCTATCAGATGTCAAACAGACGTTTAGAAGATATCTTTAAGATGTTTATGATGTAACACTGACATCTTAGAGACATCTATCAGATGTTTGTATACAGCAGATGCTTTCCAGATCTCTTGCAGACGTACCTGTGCTATCTGGGAATATGGAACTACTGATGTAAACTCACTGTATTTTATATGTACAATTAGCAAAATAATTGCAAAATGATTAGAAAAAGGTGGAGGTAAGGTTAGAAAGCATGAAGCTTGTGCTGTCAGAATGCCAGTCTCTCAGTCAAATCCGAAGCAAGACACAACGAGTAACAACAACGTCTCAGATGGATCAAATACATTGAACACGGAAGCTCAAACACGTGTGAGGTGCTAGAACAGACCTCACTGGTTCAGCATCATGCACACACATTTCTTCTTCTTTTTTGGTTTTAATGGCAGCTGAATAATTTGAGCGTCTTCTTTTCCGTTAAATGACGGTTGGCAAATCTCCTGGAAGGAGAGTACTGCATGACAGCTGACATAAAATAAGGATCGGCTTAGGAGAGCTGATACCAATCAATTAAAAAATGCTTGATTGGCCCTGATCCTGATCCTTGAGATCGGCTCAGGACATCCCTAATTTACAGAGACACATTCTTGTGAACGACTGAGTTTAAAAAAAAAAAAAAAAAGATCTAGCCTAAAAACACCTTAGATGCCAGTCTTCTGGATGCTGAGCTCTGCCTCCAAGTTATTGATAATTGTCATAAATGCTTACGTGATTTCATGAGAAGCAAATATGTCTTAGTTCGGCAAATGAGCATCTTTTTGTTGACTGAGGGTCCTTTCATTTGTCCAGGCAGTTGAAGACAGACATTAATCATAGATAAACACTCAGAAGCTTGTGAATGATTTCTTTAGCCAGATAAAGGCACACAGTAGCATTACAATTCACAACGTTTGCTTTCAGATTTAACTATCTGTGCGTACAGACCAAAAAAACTGATATGAGGACAATGATGATCAGCCTACTTTTTTTTTTTTTAATTGCATAGAGAATTTCGGACGCACCTGATCCAGCAGACTGCGACACCAGGCGGTCAGCGATTGAGGGGACACTGCATGGCCACAAGACATCTCTGCTCTCAGAATGTCGGGGTCATCATCTAAAGCTAAGAGTTACAACACAGCGTCAGCAGATGCACTGAAAACACTAAAACACAAGGTTTTGTCTAAATCATTGGCATATATGACCCAACAGCTGTCAATTTTTCAAAGTTTCTCATTTTAATCTCTCTGTCCATAAACTCCCTGCTACAGAGATGTTCGGGAAAAAAACATACTTATGTCATCTTTCCGTCTGACAAATCTCAGCGTCGCATCATTCACGTCGTACTGTCCGCTGCTTTGGTTGTCTTGCATCTTGACGAAGTCTCCTTGTTCAGTTCGTCTGGAGTAACTACAAGCATGAATGAGAAAGCTGGAGAGTGGACCAATACTTTACCTGTGAAGTGAACCAATAATACATTCACTTTCAGTTCAGAAAATAAGAAAGTGAAACCATCACTCAGTTGTTTTGATAAACAATTAAATATGAAACCTTTAAAGAAAAACTATTTTCCTCAATTAAAGATAAGAGTTTAAGTTGAAGAATACATATAATGGTATGAAGAATCTTTTAATATTCAGAATTGTGCCGTTATCTTCGATATAACGAGCTGTCCTTTTACTTTCTGTTTTGCAAGCATTTTCAGAGAAATCAAACTCTTTCTGAAAAATATCAGACAGGTCTTTCACTTTGATACCGTGCACTCCTTCAGAACTTGTTTTGTTTTGTTTGTGCAGTCAAAAAGAGAAAGTATGGCACGCTTCACATCAGTCTGTGTGTCGGTGAGATATGGGGAGAACTTATCAAGTGTTTGTGATCGGGATGCAAGGCGAGAAGAAAACTATAGACGTCGCCAATTCAGAGGAAGAATTCAATAACATGACGGTGGAGAAATTCAAAAAGAAGCTTGCTGAAAAACTGCCACAGGAGGCTTCAGGTACTGTGACTATATGAATACACAGCAATAGAGTTTAATCATATACATCTGAAGCTGACATGTTTCAGCTGAAGTGTAACTGTTGCCACGACTAAATGTTTCATTTGATTCTCACAGACCCGTCTGCATTACGATTACTCTACACCAGTAAACAACTGAATGACACGGACAAGTTCTCTGACCACGGGATCAAGGATAAAGCCATTATCTGCATCATAATTCGTTTGCCGGGTGGAAGATGAACCAGAAGTCGTGCTATATATTCATTCTTCATGTATCTTCAACGAACTACAAATATAGACTTTAGGATTTCCCTCTGAGACTGAAGAACCCATTATACTGTTAGAAGCTCTTTCTTTTATGTTGATATCAATTTCTACATTTAAATCTGGATTTAAGGTAGATGAGAAAATGTTTACTCGGGTGAGCTATGCAATGAAATCTTTCTTGTATTTGCTTCCTAATCGATTTTGTGATATTTTTGTATAGGGTTAAATAAATGCTTTTGGGGGAAATAAATCAAATGTTTTTACTCATGTCATGTTTAATAACTTTTAAGTGCCTCAATAAAAAAGAATGAAACAAAAAGTAATTCTGATGTTTGATTGTGTTTTCATGCTGGAGAGACAAATTTCTGGAGACCGGTTTAACCATTAATTCTCGTAAGGTAAACGAGCTGATTTGGGAACAGGGGTTACTCTCGTATAGGTTATGATGGTCTCAACGCTGGGGTGTGCTTTTGAGTCCTCATTGGGAGTCTGGGCTTTACACTCTCAGTTCTGAAGAGGACCGGTGGCATAAGAAGCTTGTTTCTGAGACATCGCTTTGGGGAACATACTAAATGGTGTATTCTCTAACAGCAAACAATAAGCAGTTAAATAACCCGTCCTCTTCTGAGGATTTTGTCCCTCCTTGATGTAAGGAGTGCATTTTCGTGAAAGCGAAAGCTTATGTCTTCATTGGAAATGTTTTCGCTTAGCTGTACTTTTGCTTTTGTTTATCTAACAAAAGATGTTTTGGACTGAGGACATTCCATGCGAGGGGGGAATAAAGCACATACTTGAATCATTAGCTGACGGGTGTGTTTCCATTACTGAAACTATTGTATTTCTAAGTTACAGGTCCAGCTGTAGTTTCGATTTTGCACATCGAGGATCTGTTGATACTAGTGAGTTACATGAAACATAGTGACGAAACCTTATTGAAATGTCTACTCTTTTTTTACTATAGTTGTTTCTTTCCGTTCTGTGTGTGAGGTAAGTGTTCTTCAAGCTTTTTTCTCGATGGTAACTAAAGTCATCTAAAACGAAGTCGCACTTTGCGGTGAATATTTTCAATGCATGATAACAGATGTTGTTAATTAGCTATTTTAAGTCTCAACTATGATGTCATTCCACTGAAAATAAGTCACATGATGTGGCTGCTCATAAAGTTTATATTTATGCTTTATCTTTATAGATCTTATACATTTGCTTATATTGGCTGTTTTGTAAACTTGGCAATTTCATCCCTGCACAGTCCTTAGATTCAGGTAACAATACATATATCACTATACATTACACAATACTACACAATTAAATTTATATGGATATATATACAGTACAGACCAAAAGTTTGGAAACATTACTATTTTTAATGTTTCTGAAAGAAGTCTCTTCTGCTCATCAAGCCTGCATTTATTTGATCAAAAATACAGAAAAAACAGTAATATTGTGAAATATTATTACAACTTAAAATAATAGTTTTCTATTTGAATATACTTAAAAAAAATAATTTATTCCTGTGATGCAAAGCTGAATTTTCAGCATCATTACTCCAGCCTTCAGTGTCACATGTAACATCCAGTCTATCACATGATCATTTAGAAATCATTCTAATATTCTGATTTATTATGAGTGTTGGAAACAGTTTTGCTGTCTAATATATTTGATGAATAAAAGGTTAAAAAGAACTGCATTTATTCAAAATAAAAAAAAAATTCTAATAATATATATTCTAATAATATATTTTCTTTACTATCACTTTTTATCAATTTAACACATCCTTGCTGAATAAAAGTATTGATTTTATTTAAGAAAAAGAAAGAAAAAAAAAAAAATACTGACCCCAAATTACTGACCAGTAGTGTATATTGTTATTACAAAATATTTATATTTTAAAAACAAAGCTTCTTTTTTTTTTTACTTGATATTCATCAAAGTATCCTAAAAAAAGTATCACATGTTCTGAAAAAATATTAAGCAGCAGAACTGTTTCCAACTTTGATAATGAATCATCATATTAGAATAATATCAAAAGGATCATGTGATAATGATCCTAAAAATTCAGCTTTGCATCACAGAAATAAATGATAATTTAAAGTATAATAAATTTAAAAACAATTATTTTAAATTGTAATAATATTTCACAATATTACATTTTTTTCAGTATTTTTGATCAAATAAATGCAGGCTTGATGAGCAGAAGAAACTTCTTTCAAAAACATTAAAAATAGTAATGTTTCCAAACTTTTGACCTGTACTGTATATATATATATATGTGTGTGTGCCTGATGGTATAGCTGATTTAATAGTTGTTTATTATTGGTATGTTAAAAGTGATTTATTTCTTATTCTGTAGATGAAATGATGACCAAAGAAGATACAGCTGTGCTAAAGCAGTAAGTGTCTTATGTAATTCACTAGACACATCTAAAACATGACTAGAGTAAACTGTCATGCTGATTGTTTACTGACGGTCAGCGCTGGATAATGCAGTAGAATCTTACAATGCACACCTTCATATATTTGAAGATCTCTCAACCCGGACTCTGCTGTAAAAAAACTGAACAGATCTTCGTCATGGCCACTTCTAAGTCAAAGGTAAGGCCACATTGATGCAGTTATTCATCTTATTAAACATTATATATATATATATATATATATGTATACAGTATGTGTGTGTGTGTGTGTGTGTGTGTGTGTTAGATTATATGTTATGTATACATTTTGTATATGTTTCCAGATGCAGTTGTGTGTTACATATATAATGATATATAATGATTTCTCCTGTGTCTAATAACAGCAGTGTTTCCTTCAGTGAGGCTCAGTCCACAATGCCCAGCACTGGGTCAACTGCTCTGCAGTCCTTAGCTTCAGGTATACACTTCCACAGGATAATCGGTTTAATTGTTACCACAGTTGCATGTGAATTTTGTGTATATTTTCTTGACTTTTTTTTTTCTTTTTACAAAACATATTAGATTCGGTTTTACAGTAATTACATCCAAATGTATTACTGAGAGGTCAAGTTTGAACTGGAGTTTACTGACACTGTTTTCCTGTTTGGCTCTGACACAATCAAAGCACTATACAAATAAAGGGGACTTGACTTGGAGTGCAGTATGAATGTCATGAAAGTTGTGTCTCTCTGCAGGCTATTCAGGGGCAGTAAACCAGTTGGCAAATGACACTAAAAAGATGAAAATAAAGGATCCAGTCGACAGATCATCAGTCTCTCACACACAGAATGACAGGCTGACAGCAAACCAAGATCCTTGTGAGTTGAGATACTTTCTCAAAACATCAGAGAGAAACAGTCATTTAAATATGAAATTAAACCCTTAAATAGTGTGCTTTATGCATAACATGAAAGTGCAAAGAAGTGCAAAGAAGTTATAGTACAATGAATAATGAGTCAAAACCAATACTTCTATCAGAGCCCAAAGTTCATGAATTAGATTGAGCAAATATATCATGAATTTGTTTTAAGCATCTGCTGCCTCTCTTCAGGTCCGTACAGAGGTTTGTGCAATCTAGGTGCCACCTGCTATCTGAACGCAACCTTGCAGGTGCTCTTCATGACCCAAGCGTTCAGAGAGAGAGTGCTGCGGCGGTCAGTGCTGGTCTTTTTCATTTGTCTGAACTCTTAGTGTCTTAAATGAAAAATCGTGCTGAAATGAGAAACAGTTATTGTCTATTCTTTCAGAACTCCTGGTGACACAAGTGAGAAATTAGAGACAGCATTAAAGGAACTATTTGAAGAGCTCAGTGATCAGGACGGGGGTGCTCAGAGCGTCTCAACCAAAGGAGTAATCAAGGCTCTCAGTATACAGAGAAGTACGCTTATGATGGGCGTAATTGAATGAAGTCCTTTATTGTAACTGCACTCTTCCCACTCTACATTGCTATGGGAATTACCTTTTTCTCCAAATACTACTGAAGCGTTATTGAATCACGCCAGTGAAACTGGCCAATGGTGAGAGTTCTCCCACTCTATATAAAGCACCGCTTGTACGTCATCCATTCAGAATCTTTTTCTTCAGCCAAACTTCTACGAGAAGTAAGAAGCCTATCAACAAGAGTACTCACCATGATCTACACGCCGCAGCGGACACACCTTCTCTTCCCCGTCTCAGGAGATGAGGGAATGAGACATTGCTCTTATTGCATGTCACCTAGCTCAGGATCTTAGAATGCCAAGTGCTTCAGTCAAGATTCTGAATGGATGACGTACAAGCGCTGCTTTATATAGAGTGGGGGGGCCCCTCATATTTCGCGCGCTTGAACGTCATTGGCCAGTTTCACTGGCGTAATTCAATAAGGCTTCAGTAGTATTTGGAGAAAAGGGTAATTCCTACACTGTAAAATCTAATAAATTGGGCTTATTTAAAAAAAGCATGCAAACCGATTGCCTTGAAAAAACTAAGTAAAGTGAAATAGGAATAGTATGTTGTACTGACAAATGCTTAGTTAGTATAGTTAACTTACACAAGAGTTCTAGTAACTAAAAAAGAACTGTAGGGGGTACTTGATCCTTTCATTTAGGTTTACTCATGACTTAGTATAGCTATTTACTGACTCCCAGAATGCATTGCGCAGAATAAATTATGCAGTTGCTTTGTTTTACAGTTGTTGTTTTTATTTGCCAATTTTATTTGCTGTCTTGTGTCAGTAGTAGCACAACAAAAAGAGCAAATAAAATGGCTATTGTTACAATTAATGAAAATAAATTAAATTTAATTGTTACCATTGTTGTGATTCACGCGATGGATGTTTAAGTCTGTGTGTGACTTCAGCACATTACCACACGCTATTTAAGGATTATATAAATAGCACATCAAGCTATTTATGAAAACTAAAATCTCAAAAAGGTCATTATTAAACGCACACAAAAAACAGTTTAATTAAAAAATAGGTCATTTTATAAAAGCAACCTATTTATTACTTTTCTTTGAAATCAAATAACTCTGATTTCATGATGCATTGCTGCATTAACAGAGAGAAAATTATTAATGTCATTGGTTCCTTTGTGGCTACTTGAATATTTTAAGTAAGTGTCACTCAAAACAGTAAGTAAATTGTTTTATTTGCCTTGAAAGTAGCTGAAACTTAATAAAACCTAGTAAGTATAACAACTAAGTAAAGATAACTAATTAAATATAAGTAAGGTAAACTATTGGATTTTACAGTGTATAGCAATGTCTTGTTCCCTCATCTCAGGGAACTGAGGTTACGTTAATAACCGAGAGTGTTTGTGTGTATGAAGCGTGTTGTATTTTCTCTTTAATTTCAGTACATGAGCAGCAGGATGCTGTGGAATACTTCCTAGATATCCTTGAGAAAGTAGGCCCTGATTTGGCCAAGGTAGCCTATTTCTTTTCAATGTGTAACAATGCAGAAAAATAACAGAACTTGTGCTTGTTAAACAGTAAAGACAGTCCTGTGCAGTGCGTGCTCTGTGACTCTTGTAACTGAAACAGGTCTTTAGTGGAACTATGAGGAACAACAGAAAATGTTCAGAAGATCACGAGTCTCACGATGACAGCTCGTTCAAGTCACTACAGATCGCTCTGAACAGCACAGACGGACCGTACAGACTGGTGAGGGAACACTCCTTTTGTATTTATGATTATGTATGGAAGCTCGTTTCGCCACCACATAAATAATAAATCAAGGTAACTGCAACGTTTTACCTCTCAATTTGCATTTGTGATTTATGCCCAATGCCCAATTTTTACGATTGTGAGTTAATTTCTGGAAATGGGCTTCTATAATTATGTGCCAAACAGAGGCTTGTGTGCAGGTCATCATAAACCGTTATATTTTGATTTCAGGAAGATGGGGTTCAATCATATTTTGAATCCACAGCATTAGTTGGAGAAGACCAGATGTACTGTGAAACCTGTGATGAGAAAAGAGATACAACATGGGTAAAATTACTTTTTGCTGCTGTCGGTGTACATTTAAAAGCCTAATTTTTCCAAAGCTGGTATAGTGCTCAAAGTACTGCACTCTATTCAGTTATATTTGTGTGACGCGTTTCACAATGCAAGTTCTTCCAAAGCAGCTTTACAGGTTTGTATTGCTGTTTTACACAGGGTTGTGAAATACACGAGTATCCAACAATACTGCCTTTGCACCTGAAAAGGTTTGTGTACGACTATTGGTCATGTGGGTTTGTGAAGAATGATTGCCCCATGGATGTACCGCTTCATTTATCTCTCGGGGTATGTAACTAACCACTCTTAACCCCACACGACAAACCCTTTTATTTGGCTATGATAGGATGAAGTTATATCAAGCTTGACCAACACATAAAAACTATTAGAGAATACAGCCAAATGTAAGTTTTAACATCTGTGATCTCATCTTTAGTGTTAAACCCTGCGTGATGTTGTTTCAGGAGCAGGAATATCGTCTCTATGCCGTGATCAATCACAGGGGGAGCCGTTACGGAGGTCACTACACCGCTGACATCCGCTCTTTTACTGATAACAAGTGGTACTCTTTTGATGACAGTCATGTCACAGAGGTAATGTGTTATTATTATATATTAAAGACTTAAATAAATACCACTGGTGCTTTATATCACTCAGCTGTGCTCTTGTGATTTGCTTCAGACTGATGAGAGCAAACTGGAACGGTAAGTGCAGTCAAATGTCTCTTAATCAGCTATGAATGAATGCATATCATATCACAGAACTAACTTACAAAGTAACGGTAGTTTCTTTTAATGTAGCTCTAGGGAAGCTTACTTGCTCTTGTACCAGAAACGTGAGTACATTCACAATTTTGCGTTTAATCTGAGATTCTCTTGTGTTGAACAAAGGCTGGTTTTTTAAAAAAGTACTAATGAACATGCTATTGCATATGCAATCAGATGTGGGCGAACCTTCTAGTTCAGTTGCACAGGTGAAGAACGAAGAAGAGCCCAAAGCGAAAACCGCTGAAGCAGGAGAACCGGTGGAAACAGGCAGCGCAGAGGTGACAGAGTCTGAGCTGATTTATCATTCAACAGAAATCCAGAAACACTTGTTAAGGGGAATGACTGCAAATAATTCTTTTTTATCCTTTCCATATTTTAACTTATTTTTCAGCAGTATGGTGCAGCTCATAATAAACCACATCTGGAAGGTAAGGATGGAGAAGCCGACTGAGAATTGATTTGATTTTACTTGTGATGTTATTATAAAAATTGTAAAAAACATGAAATTATTTTCTTACTTAATATTTCTTACTTAAAGTTTTCTAGTCCAACGATATAAAGGGATACTCCACCCCAAAATGAAAATTGTCATTAATCGCTTACCTCCATGTCGTTCCAAACCCGTAAAAGCTTAGTTCATCTTCGGAACACAATTTAAGATATTTTGGATGAAAACCGGGAGGCTTGAGACTGTCCCATAGACTGTCAAATAAATAACAGTGTCACGGTCCAGAAAAGTATGAAAAGCATCGTCAGAATACTCCATCTGCCATCAGTGATTCAACCATAACGTTATGAAGCGACGAGAATACTTTTTGTACACGAAGAAAACAAAAATAACGATTTTATTCAACAATTCCTCTCCAAATCTGCGTAGTGCCATTTTGACAAATCTGGGCCAGGTTTCCCGATAACGATTGATCTTACAGCTTAAGAGCGTTTTCTACGAGTCATTTTACGATCGTTCGTTATTGTTTCCCGTGCGTTTCCCAAAAATGCACGTAAAGCAATCACACGTAGCTGTGCTTTAAGTGCTACTTAGGAGTCGCTATCCGTTTATCAAGTGCTGAAATGTCACCTTATAGAATGGCTCGTAATTGTGGTACACGATCGTTTATTGACGTTAACCTAATGCTGTGTTCCAGACAGACAACTTGGATATAATAACTATAATACAATACAATATTATATTATATTTATCTCATATCAGGATCATATTATATATTATACTTTACGTAGTAATATATAATATACTTTATATACTTTATTTATTTATATATAATGTTAAAAATGTTAGCCTGAATGCACTGTAAATCACTTTGGATAAAAGCGTCTGCTAAATGCATACATTTATTTACATTTATTTATTTATATACAGTAGAGAGAGAGAGAGACGTTATTTCCGGGTCCAATACATAGCTGGTTTTCGTGTACTTCAGCAAGTCATTGACATATTTTTTTCCGAAGTCTTTGAAGCACTTCCTACATTACTTCTTTTATTCTTTTTTTCCCCAGTCATTTAATTTAAATGTCTGTTTCTATTTTTTCTGCCCTTTTTAGTTTTATTTATAAATTAATAAAAAAATAAAGAAAACGAGTCATAAAGTGTACAATAAAGCACAATCAAATCCTTATATTATAATCACATTGCACTTGAATCAAGTTAAAAGTGTAATGTGCCGATTACTCCAGAGCACTCGTAGATCTACGATGATTTTCAAGTGCTACTTAAGTTACGATGCTTTTAGGAAACAAACCGTAATATTAAGATCAGTCGTACGATCGTTTTTACGAACTTCTTATGCTTACGAAGCTTTTGGGAAACTCAGCCCTGAGCTGTATGCAGGTGGCGTACACTCTTCTGTATCAGCCGCGCCACAAGGATACGTTTTCTATGTGTACTTAAGCTTTGATCTGAAAGAAAACAGTGCATTGGAGCAGCACGGCTGACACAGAAGAGCGTACACTGCCTGTGTTCAGCTCAGATTTGTCAAAATGGTGCTACGCTGATGTGAAAGTGAAAAGTGAAAGTGAAAGTGACGTGACATTCAGCCAAGTATGGTGACCCATACTCAGAATTCGTGCTCTGCATTTAACCCATCCAAAGTGCACACACACAGAGCAGTGAACACACACACACACTGTGAAAACACACCCGGAGCAGTGGGTATCATTTATGCTGCGGCGCCCGGGGAGCAGTTGGGGGTTCGGTGCCTTGCTCAAGGTGCACCTCAGTCGTGGTATTGAAGGTGGAGAGAGAACTGTACATGCACTCCCCCCACCCACAATTCCTGCCGGCCCGAGACTCGAACTCACAACCCTTCGATTGGGAGTCCGACTCTCTAACCATTAGGCCACGGCTTCCTGTGGAGAGACACAGAGGAGAGGAATTGTTGAATAAAGTCATTATTTTTGTTTTCTTCGTGTACAAAAAGTATTCTCGTCACTTCATAACATTACGGTTGAATCACTGATGACAGATGAACTATTCTGACGATGCTTTTCATACTTTCCTGGACCTTGACACTGTTATTTATTTGGCAGTCTATGGGACAGTCTCAAGCCTCACGGTTTTCATCCAAAATATCTTAAATTGTGTTCCGAAGACAAAGGCAGCTTTTACGGGTTTGGAACGGCATGGGGGTAAGTGAATAATGACAACATTTTCATTTTGCGATGGAGTAACCCTTTAAATATAGACATTTAAACACCATTTAAACACTGGATCAAGATGCTTAAGAAACCAAATGACTTAAAGTGTTTAGTCTTATTTTCTGAATTTTTTTCACAATTTTGTTAGTTCATGAAAAATATCAGCCAATGGGGTCAGAAAAATCATCTTAAATTAAAGGAAAAACAACATCATTTTTTTTGTTTTAATCATAAAAAAAGGATAGATTTTTCAGAAAACAAAACTTCATATTTTAGGTCATACAGCTTCTCAAGTAAATGTATCTTGTTTCAAAACTGTTAAGATGTTTGTAATGGAAAACAAGACAAAATTACAGAGGAAGAAGTGAATTCCTCTTGCTTTTCCTTGGTAGCTAAATAGCAAATATGAAGCATTTTTGTTTAATAGTGGTGCCTTATGCAAATATTCCTTGCAGTTTCCTAAGATCTTAAGCACTTGATATATGCCAGTGTTTGATTGAGATGCTCATGATAGATGATATTTCCTCAGTGTCTGCTGTGACGGGGCGTCTGAGGATCCTTGTTCTGGGCAGACCAAAGATTCACAAAACTCCTCTGGCAGAGATGATTATGAGAGATGCTCGGTTCTGCCGTGAATCACAGCTGCAGCACGCTGAGACCATCACAGACGCTCTAGAAATGTGCAGCCCTGGTCCACAAATGGTCCTTTGGGTGACCCGATTAGGGAATAACAAGAAAGATTTCAAAGCATTTGAAGAAATCTACAGGTCATTTGCAGCCAGGGAATATATTATGATCGTCTTCATCAGTGAGGGGCATCCCACAGAAAGCAGCATTGAAAATGCAACGCAGTGTTATGCAGGCATAAATAATTATCATGTTCTTGACATTAGTGCGGACTTGTGTGAACAGGTGAAAGAACTCGTTACCAAACTGTTAAAGATTGTAGATCCGAATGAGAACCAAAGGCCACGTTGTGAAGATGCCAAGAAACCACAAAAAAGAAAGCATGAGGAAACTAAGAGCATGCATGAGAAGGAAAAAAACAGTAAAAAAAATGTGTAATCAAATCATGGAGAGACAGAGAAGAGAGAGAGATCTCTGTTAGTCAGCTTGAGAAAGATGTAAAGTATCACGAAGAAAAGAGACAAAACGTTGTGTGATAAATTGTAAAAGTTTTAATTAATGTGCATTCAGATTTTTTTTTTTTATATAAATATATTCATATTGGAATGTACAGGAACTGCTGATCTGTTAAATATTGTATGATGTCTATACTGTGTGACATTGAAATCCCAAGGTTTTTGGATGGAGTTTTGCTTCCTTTGGCTAAGTCGAGGACACGTGACTGATCGCACAGACACTATTGGACGAGAGCTGAACTGGATGATGACATCACTGAATCAGTCAGTTCATGAGTTTCTGCTATGATTTATAATTCACCATATGTGTTTACCTTATGAAAGTGTATTGTATTCGTCAAGTCACACAGCAGCTATCACCAAAGAACTACTTCTGATGGTTAGTTTGCATGACTTTGTCTACCATCAAGGTGCGATGCAGCTTATACTTCTTTCCAGCTGTTGGCAGAAAATAAAACACAACACTGGTGTCTCACTGGATATATATACTGTATAACTGTTTTTATAGAGGATTTAATTCAGTCATCAAACAAAATTAAAACTATTGCAACATTTATTGCAAAAATTACTATATTGCTGGGTTTAAATGAACCCAAAATGGGTTTTTAAATCAAAATCACACACAATATGACAACAGTAAGAACACAGGCAACAGATAATAATAAAAGATGAGAATTTCTTAGGCCTACACCAGAAATTGATAAAAATGAAAACGAAAAACCTTCGGCCTAAATTAAAAGCAAATGAACACTTATACAGTTAAACCAAAATGCTTTTGAAAAGTTTAAAACTGAATAACTTCTGTTTAAGGACTAGTATTGAGCAGTAATGCTTGCAGTGTGAACGGATAGCCTTAGTCTGATTAGTGATCAACTCAGAGAGACTGTAATTGTGTATTCAATGTCTTCACAATGAAACACCTTTAGCATGAAGTACTTCTCTACCCTTTATTGTTCTATTTTTACAAACACCAGCAAAAACGTGTTTTCTAGTGAGAAAACCTTTGATAATGGGAAGAGACTATATCACTTCTGTCTAATCCCTATATTTTACACTTCTGCTGATGTAACAAATATTTCTGAACTCATGAAGGAACCATTCCATTAGTTTTACAGTTTTGAGTGATATTAAATACAATTCAAAGTCACATTTCTACATCACATGTCTTTGCATTTCACAGCCCCGGGAAGAGGTAGAACTGTTTAGATAGCGTTGTTCTGTCTTTGCATGACATTTGACGTGGATGATTCTCCTTAAACTTCTTATGGACCTGTTAAAAAAGGAAAACATCTATGAAAAAAATTAAATAGGGTTAAATGGATCGTAGTTGATCCGTGATCTGCACGGACCAGGCCCACGGTTTGGCCGGTGTGTATGTGATTTCCAGATTCATTGCCAAATTTAACCAAGTTTATCATTTGTACTGTAGGGGTTTTCTTGCTAAATTACACAATCGAGCGATTTTTAAACCATTCAAGCGCAAGAAGATGCGAAAGAGAACTTTAATGTTTTGTGTGTTTCAGACAGCGTACAAACACAGAGTTGATCCCTCTTTCATTTGAACAGACACATACACATGAAATTAAATCAAAATAGCAGTCTCTGCAAGTCTGTTTTTCCCCAAGTGAACAAAAACAGCCGAGAAAGAAATCGGAAATTCGAAATTAGGTCTTAAAGTGACAGCAGCATATAAAGATTACAATATGCTTATGTTATGCACTGTTACTTTACACTTAATTATGACATCTCTTTCCTTGAATACTACTGTTAGACATTTATTTGTAAAGTTTTGTTATAAATTATATAGGCTTTTATTTATTTAATTTTTTTACTGACTGACTGTTCATGTGTCTTTAATCATGAGATTTGTCTGTGGTATTGAAGAAGTACTTAAAGTGCGCTTTAAATAATGAACAGAAAGCAAAGTTACATTCGTTATATGACATAATCTGATCTGAAAAATGATCTGAACCATGACTCAAAAACCACAATATGATCCGAACCACATTGAACCACTAATATTTACATACAAATATATATATAGTGTTCATATACATACACTACTGTTTCAAATCAGTAAGATTTTGTAATATTTTTGAAAGAAGTCTCTTCTGCTCACCAAGGCTGCATTTATTTGATCAAAAGAAGAAAATGATGAATAAAGTCGTAATTTTTGTTATTTTTGGAGCAAAATGTATTTTTTATGCAAATATTTCCTTAATTTTTTATTCTGAAAATAAATTCCTTTCTGATATGATATGGGGAAAGGGAGAAGAACGAGTGTGGCAAAAGGCGGATTCGAACTCGGGTCGATCACATCAAGTAAATGCATGTAATATTGAAAATTATGCTGTATTCAATTTGTCTTATATTTTTGTACATGGGTGTTTTCGCTCATTAATACATTTTCACCTTTGCTTTTTACTGTTGCCTCCAGTAGTTCCTTCTGTGTGTGTGTGTGTGTGTTAGGGTTAGGGTTTTTTTTAATTCCAATTTATTTTAAGTTCATTTTGAGCCAGCAATAGTCATTTTCAAACAACCCAGTGTGTTGGGTCAAACATTTAAGGCAAACCAGCTGGGTTTGTCCATATCTGACCCAGAGCTGGGTTGGCAAAATAACCCAGATTTAAGCATTTTTATAGCACAGTTACGCCAAAAGAGTATGCTGTCGTATTTGAGCCCATACCCCAGCAAGTAATACAATTTGTTAGAGCTTATGCAAGTGATTCTTCTTAGGAGATGCTGATATTCTTAAACACAGCTGTACTAATAAATATATGAATATTATAACAGGTGATACAGGTCAAAAGCTTATTGTGGACCAGTGTATTTAGAATTGGAATAAAGCTTGGCATGTTTATGAAATATACTGTTTAAATATTAAAGTGAAAGACGCTATATTTAAAATGTTTCATGGTATTTGCAGCTAAAAGTGTGTTAGAGAGATTTAATCTGGATATTGTTTTTCCTGTCATTTGTTTGCTCAGTGGAAAAGGAGTCTATTTTATCTGTTTTGTAATTGTGTCTAAACAAGGATTTTTTATTTATTTATTTTTTGGGGTGGATATGGAAAATGTAATTAGAAGGAAAACAAATATTACATTCAAGTTAAATAATTTTGATATGTTTGTATTATTCCAATTAACGTAATAATAGCAACTTTACTTTTCTTGTACATCTTTTTATTATTTTGGGAAAATTTCACATACAGTACATAAGAAGAAGGTCTGGGTCCAAGCCAAATTTCATCCATTTTCTTCAGGAGACTGTACCACCTGACCATTGCAGATTCATTTCACAGTTGATAGTGTCACCATAGAAACACACAATCCTCTCCTAATTAGGCTACATTAATAATTATTCGTCTCAATGTTCATACTATCCACCCTAAATAGTATGTGAGATTAGAGTAAGTGTGTCCCAAAGCATAGTATGTTGAAAAGAGTATGCCAAAATTCCCCAGATGGTCTACTATTTCAGGTCGATTTTTAAAGTGTGGATCCGCGCACACTCTAATGGCTAAAATTGCCCACAATCCATTGCGCTTTGGCGAAGGATTCGGTCCAGAACTACAAACATGAATAAAACATGTTAGAAAACTACAAACGTGGCAGATGCGCGCTATCGAATGTTAGGTAGAGAGGTTTACAAAAGGGGTTTGAGTTACTAAGAATCAACATTTAACCTGGTAAAAATATTTATTTATTGTTATCCGTGTTATAGTTCATCTGCAATGTGAACTCTTATAAACATCCATTTGGTCGTTAACTTTTAAATGCATCATTATGCAGAAAATATGAGCAGAGTTCTCGCATGAAAGACCCACGACCGGCAGATCAAGGAGCTACTTCTTTTCTCTCCAGTACAGTAGGAAGTTAAATGAAATTAAATATGGAGGATGTTAACTGTGACAAGATGATTGACAGACCAGTTTACAGTGACAGGGTGCATGTAATAGGTGCAACAGAGCGGTGCTTTAAAGACGCAATTGTGTGATGTGATAGTATGTCCCAAAGCTTGCCTACTCTTCTACTACACACTTTAAAGTGTGTACTTTTTCTTCACCAAAAGAGTACATACTTTAAAGGCGTAGTATAAGTAGGCTTATTGAGATGCAGGGTCTGACATGGCTTGAACGCAGCATTCAGTTCATCCAACCCCAATCAAACACACCTGAACAAGCTAATTAAGGCATTCCAGATTACTAGAAAGCTACAGGCAGGTGAGTTTGATCAGGGTTGGAATTGACCTGCTCTCCTTGGATCTTTAAAACCCCATTTTACAGAGGTTGATATTACAGCAACACATATTTGTTTTAGTTTTGTGCACTTCTCCTGACGCACCAATTCAGCGCATTTTCCAGCACTGATTGTTGTGAGATCACAGGCCGGGAGGATGACTGCTCGAGTGTATTTCTCTTTGATTGCTGTTTTGTTGTGTCTGTTTGGATACTTGAGTGTAACTCACGCTATTCAAAGACGAACTACAGGTGAGAAGATTTGAATTAGATTAGATTGATTTGAATTAGATTAGATTAGATTCAACTTTATTGTTATTGCACATGTAAGGTACAAGGCAACAAAACGCAATTAGCATCTAACCAGAAGTGCAATAAGTACAGAATATACAGTGTCTACAACAGGGATTTTCCAACCCTCCTCCTGGAGAGCTACCATCCTGCATACTTCAGTTCAAACCCTGCTCCAACACACCTGTCTGTAATTATCAAGTAGCCCTGAACACCTTGATTAGCTGCTTCAGGTGTGTTTGATTGAGGTTGACGCTGAAATCTGCAGGACAGTAGCTCTCCAGGAGCAGGGTTGGAGACCCCGTTCTACAGTATATTACAAATGTACAATAAATATACAAATAAGGCAGTATTATGGACACAACTTATAGATTTTAAATACTATCAGCATGATATACAGATAGGTGTACTATGAACATGTAGTGATGAGGGGGGTTGAGGGTTGTCAGAGGGCAGAGTTCAGTAAAGAGACAGCTGTAGGGGAAAAAGCTGTTCCCGAATCTGCTGGTCCTTAGGGTTAGGACAGGAGGTTAAACGGTCTATGGTCAGGGTGAGAGGAGTCCTTAAGAATGCTGCAAGCTTGACATAGACCGCGTTTTCTCTGGATGTCCTCAATAGCAGGAAGTGGTGTCCCTGTGATGCATTGGGTGGTCTTCACCACTCTCTGCAGTGCCTTGCGGCCAGCAACTGAGCAGTTCCCATACCATACTGTTATGCAACTGGTCAGGATGCTCTCGATCACACAACGGTAAAAGTTCACCAGAATGGCTGAAGACAACTGGTTCTTCAGTGTCCTGAGGAAGAAGAGGTGCTGGTGAGCCTTCTTGACCAGGCAGGAGGTGTTTGGTCCAGGACAGGTTCTCCGAGATGGTGGTTCCCAGGAACTGAAGCTGGAGACACGTTCAACAACCATCCCATTAATGTGCATGGGGTCATGCGTGCTTTCTTCTTCCTAAAGTCCACAATGAGCTCCTTTGTCTTGCTGGTGTTAAGGAGTAGGTTGTTGTCAGTGCACCATGTGGCCAGGTGCTGTACCTCCTCCCTGTAGGCAGTCTCATCGTTGTCTCTGAGGCCAGTCACCGTGGTGTTATCCGCAAACTTGGAGCTGGAGCCATACACAGCTTTGCAGTCGTGGGTGTAGAGGGAGTAGATGAATGGGCTCAGCACATAGCCCTGAGGTACACTGGTGTTGAGTGTGGTGGTGGAGCAGGTGTGGCCTGACCGAACATGCTGAGGTCTGGTCAAAGTCCATAATCCAGTTGCAGAGGGAGGTATTAATGTCCAGGTCTCGAAGTTTTGTGGTCAGCTTGGAGGGAATGACAGTGTTAAATGCTCAGCTGAAGTCAACAAACAACATCCGTACATGTGTTGTCCAAGTGTGAGTACAGAGTGCAGCACTGTGCATACTGCATCCTCTGTTCTTATTTCTACGGTAAGCAAATTGGTGTTGGTCCAGTGTGGGTCGGAGGCAGCATAATCTGTAGGTATGACAATAGGTATTTATAATCTGTAGGCTATTTAGGTTTGAGACCCATTGCGAAACTCCTAATTTACAAATGCTAAACCGCACTCCCTGGCCTCTCCTAATGATCCTCTTGAATCCTCTAGTGGACGGTTATTGTCCAGTGACGCTGACAGTCGTGCCATCCCGTCGAGGATGTTCTTCTGATGAAGACTGCCCTGGAGGACACAAATGCTGTCGATTTGACTGTGGGCCTGTTTGCGTGCTGCCTGTTTTAGGTGAGTTTCAGTTAATATTGGATGCTAAGGGTCCAAAAAAAAAAAAAAACACTCACACGAGTAACGCACTGAATTCAATGTAAGTTTTTAAGCAGAGACTTTGCCTTTTGTTGTTGTCTAAATGGGTTTGAATTTATCCTTTAGGATAGTTTTAAGCACAGGATGGCTTTACAAAATAGTGGAATAATACTTGGAATATAATTCTCTCTGTAGGTAAAATTTGCCATTCAAGCTTTGAGTGTTTCATGCTGTATATTGAAGTGGATACTGTCTATATGCACAAACTAAAGCTGACCATCTGTCCACACAGTGAAGCCGGGTCAGTGTCCCCTACCGGAGATGATTCCACTGTGTGCGGAAAGCTGTTTCCGTGATGCCCAGTGTCCTGCCACACAGAAATGTTGCCCAACCACCGGTGGCTTTGCATGCAGTGAACCACGTGGTCAGGGAAGAGGTCAGGCAAGTTGCCAGGGCCATGGAAGCGGCCAGGGTCAGGGAAGTGGACAGGGAAGCGGCCAAGGACAGGGTCATGGAAGTGGTCAGGGACAAGGAAGCGGTCAGGGACAGGGTCATGGAAGCGGACAGGGTCAGGGAAGTGGACAGGGACAGGGTCAGGGCCAGGGTCAGGGACGCGGACAGGGACAGGGTCATGGAAGTGGCCAGGGACAGGGTCATGGAAGTGGCCAGGGACAGGGTCATGGAAGTGGCCAGGGACAGGGTCAGGGACAGGGTCATGGAAGCGGACAGGGTCATGGAAGCGGACAGGGTCAGGGTCATGGAAGCGGCCAGGGTCAGGGTCATGGAAGCGGCCAGGGTCAGGGTCATGGAAGCGGCCAGGGACAGGGTCAGGGAAGCGGCCAGGGACAGGGTCATGGAAGCGGCCAGGGACAGGGTCATGGAAGCGGCCAGGGACAGGGTCAGGGAAGCGGACAGGGACAAGGTCAGGGTCATGGAAGCGGCCAGGGACAAGGTCAGGGAAGTGGACAGGGACAAGGACAGGGTCAGGGAAGCGGTCAGGGGCAAGGTCAGGGACAGGGTCATGGAAGCGGCCAGGGACAGGGAAGCGGACAGGGTCATGGAAGCGGCCAGGGTCAGGGTCATGGAAGCGGACAGGGACAGGGACAAGGTCAGGGTCATGGAAGCGGACAGGGACAGGGTCATGGAAGTGGACAGGGTCATGGAAGCGGCCAGGGACAAGGTCAGGGTCATGGAAGCGGCCAGGGACAAGGACAGGGTCATGGAAGTGGACAGGGTCATGGAAGCGGACGGGGGCAAGGTCAGGGACAGGGTCATGGAAGCGGCAAGGGTCATGGAAGCGGACAGGGGCAAGGTCAGGGACAGGGTCATGGAAGCGGCCAGGGACAAGGTCAGGGAAGTGGACAGGGACAAGGTCAGGGAAGCGGTCAGGGGCAAGGTCAGGGACAGGGTCATGGAAGCGGCCAGGGGCAAGGCCAGGGACAGGGAAGCGGACAGGGCCAGGGTCATGGAAGTGGACAGGGTCAGGGAAGCGGACAGGGCCAGGGACAAGGTCAGGGACAGGGTCATGGAAGTGGCAAGGGGCAAGGCCAGGGACAGGGAAGCGGACAGGGTCAGGGAAGCGGCCAGGGACAAGGTCAGGGTCATGGAAGCGGCCAGGGACAAGGTCAGGGAAGGGGACAGGGACAAGGTCAGGGACAGGGAAGCGGTCAGGGACAGGGAAGTGGACAGGGTCATGGAAGTGGTCAGGGCACAGGTCAGGGAAGTGGACAGGGTCAGGGAAGCGGCCAGGGTCATGGAAGTGGACAGGGTCAGGGAAGCAGCCAGGGACAAGGTCAGGGAACTGGACAGGGTCAGGGAAGCGGTCAGGGACAAGGACAGGGTCAGGGAAGTGGACAAGGTCAGGGCCAGGGTCATGGAAGTGGTCAGGGAAGCGGTCAAGGCCAGGGACAGGGCCATGGTCAGGGAAGTGGACAGGGCCAGGGGACTGGTCAGGGATGTGGTCAAGGAAGCAGTCAGGGAAAATGTCAGAGATGTGGTCATTGAAATGGTCATGGGATTTTTGCTTAACACTTACTGGAGATCTATTCAGTTCAGTGCTTTATTCATATGGCATGTTTCCTGTTTGCTCAAACAGATTAGATTTTCATCTCTCTCCACCTCAAATAAAAAGAATTGCTTGATTTTTGAAGAGTTGGTGTTTTGGTATCATTTGGTGGTTTCTTACACAGCTGCTTTCTGGAATCAGTGCTTTAAGTTCCTCTCCCTGAGACCTGGACATTAGCAGAGTACACGTGTTCCAAATTATGCAAGTGACGATAGGATTTTGGTACAATAGAGTTGAATTTGTTTCGCATTGTTTTAGATAACTGGTATCCATCTCAGACAGGTTTGTTCAATAGTTTGCCAGGTCTTGGGTAAATGGAAACCCTACATAAAGAGGTTGTCAATGTATTAAAGGGGTCATATGATGCTGCTAAAAATAACATTATTTTGTGTTTGGTGTAACGAAATGTTTAAGGTTATACACTTTTCCACATACTGTATATTATTGTTTCTCCTCTATGCCCTGCTTTCTGAAACTCCTAGAGTTTTAAAGCTCATTGCTGTGATTGGCCAAATGCCTCAAGCGTGTGATGGAAATATTACGCCTCTTAACATACTGTGCCTTGTCCAGCCAGAGCGACGAGACAAAAACATTAAAATGCATTATAAATGTGATATACATGATTTCAAGTCGTGTTTTCTTTTGAAAGGCAAAAACAAAGTTTCACTTTCTCAACGAAACCGCGTCACACACTGTGGCCTTGAGTGAGCCGCAGGCAGATTCCACGAAGGAGCGTACCTTGGTCTTGTGGCAATCACACGTGACGACCCTGGGCTGGACGCCGCTTCATCCACGGTGAAAGCCAATTCAGCAATCCACAGTACAAAGTATTTCCTCTGCGACCAGCATGGATCAGCTCCAGGCATGACGAAGTGGATATTGTTCTCTTTTGGAAGGACAAAGAAAGTAGTTTCACTTTCACAGTGGCCTCGTTTACACTGCCAATTAAATGTGACCCAATTCCGAATTTTTTTTTTTTTGGCTCATATGTGACACAGATCGGATCTGTTCTATGACAGTGTAAACGGGGGAAAAAAATGCATTCGGATATTTCCAGATCAGTTTCAGGCCTCATTCATATGTGGAAATAAATCAGATATGTGCCACTGTCATGTAAACAGGCAGATCGGATTTTGAGGCATTGCGTTTTGAACGACAAAAACTGTGACAATTTGGTACTTCTCCGTTCAAACTTTGCAAGGACAGTCCGGCACTTCTGAATTACAGCCTGTAAGTGCGTTTTTTAGATTTAAATAATTTGCCAATGATGATTCAAATGTGAGTTTTGAGCAGTGTAGAGTAGCGCTTGTTTGTCGTTTCTCAGATCACAAATGCAGACATAGTTTTATAGTTACGCAGCGCGATATGCAACGCAACACGTAAAAACACAGTATAAGTCATTACAATCAGTAATTATGTCCCCACTGGATGCAACAAATGCCTCATTTGGAATGGGGTTTATTGGTTTTGTCTCGTCTAGTGATGTCCGGATTGCAAACAAATCGTTCTATTTAACCGGATCTTCTTAGTGAACCGGTCGAACCAGTTCATCAAATCTATCTGAATCGTTTGAAATGGTTCACGTCTCCAGTACACACTAATTACTTAAGTTATTTGGTTTATAAACATGCCTTACACTCCCTCTGATGCGAAATAAACCAGTATCCCAAGTTATTCAGTTCCTCCTAACAGTACACAGACTGAACTGCTGAAAGAGAACTGATGATGGGATGTGCTCGAGCAGAGCAGCTGGACTGAGTCTCGTCCTGCTGGGACACGCATCACAGTATGGTGAGGGGCGTAACATTTCTGTCACACGCTTGAGGAATTCAGCCAATCACAATGCACTGGATAGCTGGCCAATCAGAGCACACCTCACTTTTCAGAACAATGAGCTTTGTAAAAATCAATGCGTTTCAGAAGGCGGGGCATAGAGGAGAAACTATAATGTACATTATATGGAAAATAATGTTTTGAACCTTAAACCGCATAAACACATTGCATTACA
>JANHFF010000599.1:47500-75000 GCA_024542945.1 allo-octoploid hybrid of Carassius auratus x Cyprinus carpio
TATCAAGGGCACAGAGTTCAGTAGAGACGCTATGACATGATCCGACCAATATCCAGCGACTGCTAAATTGTGCCAGCAATAATTTTGATCAAACAATTAAATGTCTGTTGTCTGCTGTTATTCCCCACCAATGCCAAAAGCAAACCTACAGTGTCTGTGCATAAATATCAATATAAAATGAAGGTCTGGCCTGACTGTTGCGTGTCTGAAGCTGACGGTTTGTTAGTGAACGCTAATCAGTGAGACTGGGCTCGGTGTGATTGTGATGAAGACGCAGCCGATCTGTGACTGATTTCAGTGTGGAGATCATGACAAACAACCACTGCAGTGCAGGAGTTCACAAATCAGCATCTACACACACCCTAAACCCTGACGAATGGCCAACGACAGCCAGGCGTTAATCACGCGCCAGAGAAACGCATTAAAGAGCTGAACACTCGACTCTAATCAGGATTCCGGACACCGCCGAGCTGCAATTTTCCAGCTGAAGAGAGTCGAGCGGTGATAAGAGCTCGCGGCGGGTCGCACGATAAGAGTCAGAGCGGTGCATTATGGGAAAAGAGTGGAGTGTGGAGGGTCATTAGGGCATCGGCACTCGTGGTGGGCGGAAGGGGAGATCGACTCTCGCACACGCACTCTTTTGGGCTCAGAGTCTTGAGATAATTAACGCAACACACATGCACACATACACACTGTTCTTATATCAGAAACACACTGACACTCATGTGAACAGCAGCACCAGACTATAAATCATTTGCATTTGTTTACATACATTTATGTATTAGGGCAGTCAATTTAATGCGTATATTTGGTGCAATTAATTTTGGAAAACAAAATGAGCAGGCAGTCGCTGTTGTAGGCAATGTCTAATGATCATGATGCAGGACGACTGACTGCGTGATGAAGCCTATTGGACTGCGGTTATATGAGACTAAAATTCATGATATGAGCACAAAATAATCACCCTCTTATATATATACAGTACAGACCAAAAGTTTGGAAACATTACTATTTTTAATGTTTTTGAAAGAAGTCTCTTCTGCTCATCAAGCCTGCATTTATTTGATCAAAAATACAGAAAAAACTGTATTATATTGTGAAATATTATTACAACTTAAAATAATAGTTTTCTATTTGAATATACTTTAAAAAATAATTTATTCCTGTGATGCAAAGCTGAATTTTCAGCATCATTACTCCAGCCTTCAGTGTCACATGTAACATCCAGTCTATCACATGATCATTTAGAAATCATTCTAATATTCTGATTTATTATGAGTGTTGGAAACAGTTCTGCTGTCTAATATATTTGATGAATAAAAGGTTAAAAAGAACTGCATTTATTCAAAATAAAAAAAAATTCTAATAATATATATTCTAATAATATATTTTCTTTACTATCACTTTTTATCAATTTAACACATCCTTGCTGAATAAAAGTATTGATTTTATAAAAAAAAAAGAAAGAACAAAAAAATCACTGACCCCAAATTACTGACCAGTAGTGAATATTGTTATTACAAAATATTATATTTTAAAAACATAGCTTCTTTTTTTTTTTTTTTACTTTTTATTCATCAAAGTATCCTAAAAAAGTATCACATGTTCTGAAAAAATATTAAGCAGCAGAACTGTTTCCAACTTTGATAATGAATCATCATATTAGAATGATTTCTAAAGGATCATGTGATAATGATCCTAAAAATTCAGCTTTGCATCACAGAAATAAATGATAATTTAAAGTATAATAAATTTAAAAACAATTATTTAAAATTGTAATAATATTTCACAATATTACTGTTTTTTTTCTGTATTTTTGATCAAATAAATGCAGGCTTGATGAGCAGAAGAAACTTCTTTCAAAAACATTAAAAATAGTAATGTTTCCAAACTTTTGGTCTGTACTGTATATATATACAGTATATAATATAGTTTAGCAGTATCACACCAGCAAGAGTCCTGTTTATCACCAATATCTGCAGGAATATACAAGAAGTGTTTATGACATAATATTGTCTGTTTTTGATCAGTTTTGCAAATGAAAATAGACCCAATCAAAGTCACAGCAGAACTGATGTGTGTCTCTGATCAACAAACAGCGGTGATTCGTTACTGAATGAATCCAAGGTTTTGTAGGAATCGAGTAAGTCAGTGATTCACTCATAAAGACAGTCCCTTGATTCGTTTCTGATCGAATCAACCATTTGAACGAATCAGTCAAATGAATAATTCAATGACTCACTCGTTAAGACAGTGACTCCCTGCCACCTACTGACACTTTTACTTTCATATTAAGAGTATCATTTCATTAAAAAAAAAACAAAAAAACATTTCATATTTCAAAATCTGCTACTTTTTTGTAATGTCTATAAAATGCATTTCTCATTTAATACAATAATGGCTTAAAATGAGATTTTCAGGTATAAATTCTCAGCCAAAACGAATGTGTGATTAGTAAATGTGCAAAACAGACATTTAAAGAACAGAGTTTCACTCTGAAACGTGTCACATTGTGGCAGCATAACAGAGCTGTGGGCAGGTTCATGTTGAGGCCAGTAAATAAGGTGTTTGTGTCTCTGTTCAGTGAGGATCAGGAGTGTCGGGTCAAGTGGACGCACCCATGAAAAAGATCAGATCACACACACAATAGCTCCTCGTCGTCAGTGAATGAGAGACTGTAATGAGAGTCACGGGGGGCAGATGAGAAACAGCACAACAAAACACTGCAGAGCAGCTGGAGATTCAGTCTGAAAAAATCCCCCACACGCACATTAACAGAGGAAACCGGCCACAGAGACTATCACTTTATTACCTAGCAACATCATAGCAACCACATAATGATTTGACATCCACCTGCAACACAGTAGCAACTGCATAGGCACACTTTTGAAACGCTCCAAAGACCTTAGCAACTGCATGGCAACACTAACAGCACTCTTTAAGGCGGTGAACTTTTGTTCATACACAACTCCAGAACCGAATAGCAACACCCTTGAAAATACCCAAAACACCATAGCAACCACATACCATCAAACACACCTTGATAATGACCCAAAACACTGTAGTTACTGCATAGCAACACCCCAGAAAGTGTACAAAACACCATAGCAACCAAATAGCATCAAAAACACGCTTAATAATGACTCAAAACACCATAGTTACTGCATAGCAACACCCTCAAAACTGTCCAAAACACCATAGCAACCACATACCATCAAACACACCCTTGATAATGACTCAAAACACCATAGTTACTGCATAGCAACACCCTCAAAACTGTCCAAAACACCATAGCAACCAAACAGCATCTAACACATGCTTAATAATGACTCAAAACACCATAGTTACTGCATAGCAACACCCTTGAAACTGTCCAAAACACCATAGCAACCAAATAGCATCAAAAACACGCTTAATAATGACTCAAAACACCATAGTTACTGCATAGCAACACCATCAAAACTGTCCAAAACACCATAGCAACCAAACAGCATCTAACACATGCTTAATAATGACTCAAAACACCATAGTTACTGCACAGCAACACCCTCAAAACTGTCCAAAACATCATACCAAGAGCATAGCAACACACAGACAATGACTCAGAACATCATAGCAACTGCATAGCATCATCCTATAAACTGGCCTAAATACCATAGCAACCGTATAGCAACACACGAACTAAAAATGACTTAAAACACCATAGCAATCACATATCAACACCCTTGAAACTGTCCAAAACACCATAGCAACTGCATAGCAACTCTCTCTCTCTCTCTCTCTCTCTCTCACTCTCTCTCTCACACACACACACACACACACACACTAATATTGACAAAAAAACACCATATCAACTGCATAGCAACACCATTGAAACAGTTCAAAACATTACAGCAATTGCATAGCAACACACACACACACACACACACACACACACAGTAATAATGACTCAAAACACCACAGCAACCACAAAACTGCCTAAAATGCTATTGTAACATCCTGGCAACCACTCACAACACTCTATGCTCATATATAATATTTAAATTCTGTCAGTAATTCACTGATCATGATAACAGGAGATAACAGGAGACATTCAGACAAACCCCTCTGTGCCACAGTGATGAGAATGACACATCAGTATTTGATCATATGAATGTGTGAAAGACTGTTACACTGAAGCTCATTCACAGCGAGCTGACGCTTCTGTTTCTGTCGCAATATTTTGTGAATGACGCTATAAAAACTACAAAAATTTTTGAACAATGCAGACTAATGATATGAAACTTTGTTTTTGTCCTGTTTTACAGTTTGATAGTGTTGGTCACAAAGAATGAAACTATATTGCACTGGAACATCACGAGGTGATGAAAGAATGACAGAATTATCATTGTTTCAGTGAGCGATCGCTCTGATAGAGACTCAGGTACTTCCAGATGTAGAACTTTCTCTCTCCATCTTTCCGCTGGTTGTCATTATTTGTCATTAGCTCACCCCTCTCTCATCCCATTATGTTGCTATGGCAAACGTCCAGCCGCTGTCTGTTGGCATGGTGATATATCACAGTGAGTTAGTTGGTGGGGGGGCATTAAGAGATTTGCATATGCAAATCACATGCTCAGAAGTGACCCGGTGTAAGAGTTAATGTGTTAATCACACACAGACTGACCTCAAATATCAGCTCAGCTTCACAAGAACAAATGAACATCTGTGAGTTATGGTGATCATTATGATAAATGTTACAAACTTTACATACTGTATGTGCATAATGTGAGCGTTTAAATCATATTAACTTCCATCCAGAGTTACACAGAATGTTTAAAGCTGAAGTTTCTGGATGATGTAGCATCCTTCTCTTGTGTTCTATATACGAGGATTATTTCTGAACCTCATGAATTTATAATTGCGAGTAGTTTTACAGCGCTGGCTTTTGGGACGCGTCTGATCTAAATACGCGCTTCAGATTTCACCAAGACTTTCCAAAATGAAGTCCAACCACAGATTTGTTTTTAGTCGGTTTATTCACATTTCTGCACATCTGAATCACACAGCTGACCAACTAATATAAACATCGAGATGAGCGGGTAAACACATCTCTAAACTACTACACTTATTCATAAACCACTGAAACGTCAGTTTGGTAACACTCAAATCGCGTTACATAGAAGTCTGTTACAGCTTGGATTTCTTCAGAACAAAGAGATTGTTGTTGTCAAACAGATTGAACAAATCTAGCCTGTGTGGAAATAAAGTAGTCATATAATCTAATATGGTAACACATTTATAATTTAAATATACAGTAACACTGTGAAAAGACTGAATTGGCTGAAACAGGATTCTCTTAAAAACATTTCCAGAGTTACATTTTGGTCATTCAGGGATATATTATATACATTGTGTTACACATTACATGATTGTGTTTCTATAGAGTTACGGTAACGCCTTCGCTGTCCTGTGACATCACTCACCCTTTGACCTTTACACTATAAATGCTGCTAGAGGTCACCTTGGATGCTGACCTGAGAATGGAGGGTGTGTCTGTCAGTCAAACCCAGACATGGATGTCCCGCTTCCAGCCCAAGCCCCGCCCTTGGTACCGAGCTACTGTGATTGGCTGAAAATATAAGAGAAGGTGGAGCCGCCTGAGAATAGCGCAGAATGTCGCCGCAGCAACCACAACCAGCGGAGACATCATGACAAAGCCCAGGATGATGAGGGCAGAGCAACTGTTGTCATCAAGGTAATGGCAAAGAGCAGCCTGAGAAGCCACAACCTGTAGAAACAGAACCTGAACATTAGAATATTGTGTGTTTGTGGGTGTATGCGTGTGTCTGTGGGCATATCTGTGTATTTGTGGGTGTATGCGGGCATATCTGTGTATTTATGGGTGTATGCGGGCATATCTGTGTATTTATGGGCCAAATGTGTATTTGTGGGTGTATGCGGATGTATGTGGGCACATCTGTGTGTTTGCGGGTGTATGTGGGCATATCTGTGTATTTATGGGCCAAATGTGTATTTGTGGGTGTATGCGGGTGTATGTGGGCACATCTGTGTGTTTGCGGGTGTATGTGGACATATCTGTGTATTTATGGGCCAAATGTGTATTTGTGGGTGTATGTGGGTGTATGTGGGCATATCTGTGTATTTGTGGGTGTATTCGTGTGTCTGTGGGCTTATCTGTGTATTTGTGGGTGTATGCTGGTATATGTGGGTACATCTGTGTGTTTGCGGATGTATGTGGGCATATCTGTGTATTTATGGGCCAAATGTGTATTTGTGGGTGTATGCAGGTGTATGTGGGCACATCTGTGTGTTTGTGGGTGTATGTAGACATATCTGTGTATTTATGGGCCAAATGTGTATTTGTGGGTGTATGTGGGCGTATGTGGGCATATCTATGTATTTGCGGGTGTATGTGGGCCTATCTGTGTATTTGTGGGTGTATGCGTGTGTCTGTGGGCATATCTGTGTATTTATGGGCCAAATGTGTATTTGTGGGTGTATGCGGATGTATGTGGGCACATCTGTGTGTTTGCGGGTGTATGTGGGCATATCTGTGTATTTATGGGCCAAATGTGTATTTGTGGGTGTATGCGGGTGTATGTGGGCACATCTGTGTGTTTGCGGGTGTATGTGGACATATCTGTGTATTTATGAGCCAAATGTGTATTTGTGGGTGTATGTGGGTGTATGTGGGCATATCTGTGTATTTGCGGGTGTATGTGGGCCTATCTGTGTATTTGTGGGTGTATGCTGGTATATGTGGGTACATCTGTGTGTTTGTGGGTGTATGTAGACATATCTGTGTATTTATGGGCCAAATGTGTATTTGTGGGTGTATGTGGGCGTATGTGGGCACATCTGTGTATTTGCGGGTGTATGTGGGCATATCTGTGTATTTGTGGGTGTATGCGTGTGTCTGTGGGCATATCTGTGTATTTGTGGGTGTATGCTGGTACATCTGTGTGTTTGCGGGTGTATGTGGGCATATTTGTGGGTGTATGCGGGTGTATGTGGACATATCTGTGTATTTATGAGCCAAATGTGTATTTGTGGGTGTATGCGGGTGTATGTGGGCACATCTGTGTATTTGCGGGTGTATGTGGGCATATCTGTGTATTTGTGGGTGTATGCTGGTATATGTGGGCACATCTGTGTGTTTGCGGGTGTATGTGGGCATATCTGTGTATTTATGGACCAAATGTGTATTTGTGGGTGTATGCGGGTGTATGTGGGCACATCTGTGTGTTTGCGGGTGTATGTGGGCATATCTGTGTATTTATGGACCAAATGTGTATTTGTGGGTGTATGCGGGTGTATGTGGGCACATCTGTATGTCTGTGGGCATATCTGTGTATTTGCGGGTGTATGTGGGCATATCTGTGTATTTGTGGGTGTATGCAGGTGTATGTGGGCATATCTGTGTGTTTGTGGGTGTTTGTTGTTTGTGGTTATATCTGTGTGTTTGCGGGTGTATGCGTGTATTTGTGCATATTTGCGGGCACATGTGTGTTGGCGGGCGTATACTTGTGTTTGTGGGTGTACATATTTGTGGGTGTATGCGAGTGTTTGCAGGTGAATCCGTGTGTTTGTGGAGGTATGCATGTTTTGTGGGCGTATGGTGTGTTTGTGGCCATATCTACCCGTGAATGGCACAGGAAGCCGGCGTACAGCAGCAGGGCGGCGGGCAGCAGAATGAGGCTGAAGATCAGGACCATCAGCACCACGCACCCCAGCAGCAGCAGGACGTTCCACAGCAGCAGCAGCAGTGTCCACAGCACACACCCGCAGTGGCCCCGCCGGGCCCCCCAGACCCCGCCGTCACACTGAGCCGGAGGAGGCGGCAGCATCCGGATCCCGTCACCCACATCAAAGTCTTCATCACCTCCACCATCATCTAAAAGCACCGTCATTCCACACATCCTAGACAAACACATTATAAATGTAATATAACATATACATATTATATGATATATTAAATATATCCAGTACCTATGTAGCTTAATACAAGTAAACTTGAATTGACTTGATTCACACTTACAGCAGTTTCCAAATACAATTTCTGACTGTTCACACTGTAGATTTTGTTTTGAAAGTGATTAAATTGGATTTTTTTTTTTTTTTCCAGACAGTCAAAATCTGGTGTGCATGATATTACATACACGTCATGTCCTTGATAATGGATCAACAATCTGACTGTTCATAAATACACATTTTAATCACACATTAATGTGGCTTGGATCGGAGCAAAATTTGATGAAATTTCTTTGCAGACAGCAAACAACTAAACAGATATGAGTCAGATACATCAATAAATATGACAATAAAGCTGTTAAATGCCTGCAGAGGAGAGATGAATATCAGATATAAAATAAAAACCTTTCATAAAACACAGTCAAACAAAAAGAAGAAGAGAGAGACAGATGGAGAGGGAATAGCCTGAGGTGCTTTTAGGTTTATGGAAATGAAGATGATTATAGTGAACTGAATGTTCTGTTTCATCTTCCTGACACACAAACACAATACAACATAACACAAATACATAATTCATATATATTTTCGAAGCCTTGACTTCAGGGCATTACCTCACTAATCAACATAAAAGTCAATATGAGATCAGAACAAAATCTGTCTTTACAATTAACCATGGTTTTATTGTAGTAAAAGTGTAGTAACCATGTTTTTTTTTTTTTGGCATATTAATTACCATTTGTTTATTGTAAATACCATAGTTAAACTATGGTTAGTGCAGCAAAACCATGTTTTTTTTTTTGTTTTTTTTGTGGTAAATCCATGGTTAATTTTCGATTAAGCACAATTCACTGATTTCACGATTATAAACACTTGCAGCTTTTTGACGATGTTATGACATGTCAATGTCGTCTATAATCGTGAAACTGTTGTGTCGAGATTCATTGATTGATGGATTGATTATCTTCAGCTGGATTCATCTTTCTCCAGTCAGTCTGGACCCTTAGGGAATCAGAGCAGAACTGAATAAACGCAAGTGAACAGTCCGTGTCCGTTTTCAACCGTTACTGAGCTAGTCTGCATTTTTCGCGCGCTACACTTAAACTGCTTTTTTGGCGCGTTCCGAGTCAACGGCATTTTATGCTCGCTAACTATTAAAACGCAGCCTCTGTCTGTTTGGAGCCGAACATCCTCTCCATATGAAAGAGCAATCAGTGTTAATAATAAGAGTTTGAGTCGAGAAAAACAAACACTTTTGAGGATTACAGGAAGAAGTTCTCAGTGTCTTACCTGCTGCAGCTGCGCTGATTTTATTCCGTTATCCAGAGGATACAAACATCACACTGACAGAGAGAGAGAGAGATTGAGAGAGAGAGAGAGAGAGAGAGAGAGACGAGGTCTATCTGAGGACATCGATCGAACTAAAAGCACTGAAAAGGTTCACATTTTCTTCCTTTTAACTAGTTTAATGCAAAACCTCATATAGTTACTATGGATACTAGAGTAAAATCATAATGTTATTTCATCAAACTCTGTGAGAAGCTTTAGCAATTTTCCTGTCAGTTTGTTGAGTTTAAAATTTTTCTAAAATAAGTGACAAATATCAAGTAAATATTAAGTTCTACCGTAGAAACAGTATTAGGTGTGGTATTGTTAGGTAACTATGGAAATTTTTGGCAATCGTGCTGGTGTACACGTCAACACATTCATCATTCTAATCATTAAATGCTTTATTTGGGACTTGAGTTAAACTCTGGAAGACAAACCAAGACGAAGACTCTCGCCGCCTTCACGTGAGTGTGTTATCAGTAGAGAAACTCACGGTTTCTGAGTCGTGACTTTCTAAGTTGGCTGTGTGGCAGCTAATTGCTAATGGTGGAAGCTAATTAGTGCTGATCACGAGTCACCAAGTGCAGTTTTGTAAGCATGTTGTATACGGTTGAAGAAGCTTGCCAGGAAATGCACCTCATTAGATGTTTTTTCTAAGCTAGCCTAGCTTGCAATCTGTAGGCTAATAAGAAAAAAGTTAAAAATGAGTCATTTTTTTCAACAATTTATTCATACATGAAGAATTCTCGTCTAACGAAATATATGACTCTTTTACTGACTTGATTAATCACAGATGAGTTGATAATGAAATTGATGAGCTCCATCCCTTCCCAGAGTCCTGTGCTAGAGAGATAAGAGACGCATCCGCTCAGCTCATCAGGGATGGACAGATAAAGCACTGGAAAGAAAGCATGATGGCTAATTAAATCATTCTTCATGGGGCATTTTCGGGTAATTGAATAATGTAAAAAAGACAGAAAAAGACAAAACTAGGTGAGTAGTAATATTCAAAAAACATTCAGAGGAAACACACACGTGCTCACAGCGCCACCTGCTGGTCAACATCAGTCAAGACACCATTCAGCAGTCTGACGTGTGTTTTTTTAATAAAATGTATAAAAATTCACAAATGCTTGTGTGAAGACATCAAAATAAACACAACAGAAGTCAAAGGAAACCCTCCATAATCACATGTGTGTTTCTCCTGTAGCTTCCTTCTGAATGTGGGTCTGAAAGCGTCCCATTTCTCTTCTGGACTCAATCAGACTGAATGGGTGTCGTGACCTGCCGAACAAGACTTTCAGGACACACACACACACACACACACACACAGGTCTCCAGCGATAATCACAGACTGTCCCCGATGGTTACCATGGCAAACACATTGATGGACCACTTGACGTCCATATAGCCTTTTCATCTGACAATCACTGTACTGATGACAGACAGACCGATGCTCTAGTTCACATAACACACGGCGAAGATGACCCGCAGCACTTATTATGAAATATACATCTGTTATTACTCACAAAAGCACTTATCTCACGAAAGACGCGTTGGTCTTGCTCATTAAAGGATGACTTCCTGCAAGCTGCTGTGAAATAACATGTACAGTGAAGAGTTTATAAAGCTCAGTTTCAAAAGCCTAGAGAACTGTCAACATAGGCAGCACACTTCTAAGGAAGCATCATAGTTAAAATGGAATTTTGCAAGATTTAGAACACTCTAGATGGGGAATATGTTTGTATAGTCCTAACAAGCATGAATATACATACAAATGTGGAACAATATTAGTCAAAAATAAATAAAATGCATTTAGGTAGGCTGCTGAATTGTATTTTCATGTGATTGTATAAGCAGTCTGGGGTTGCCTTGTGAATTATAACGTGCATTAGCTAAGGATGCATAAAGTTGCTGCTTACATTCTGTTCAGGAGTTTCTAAAATGTTCCCTACATAGTCAGCCTATGAGGTTTAGAGACAGATATGCAACTGAATAGATTAAAAAATAAATAATCAGACATAAAGGTGATTTCACATTTTATTGTGATTAAACCATATTATATACGTGACACACAGTCTGATTGTACGTGTTCCTGTTGGCTACAGAGATATATAGATCTGAACGTGTGTGAATGCTTCAGTAATATATAGTCGATTGTGTGTGTGTGTGTGCGTGCGCGCATTTATTCACAGAGCTGACTGAAGCTTCAGTGACTGTGATAAAGTGTTGGTTAGTGTCATGATCTCTATGTGAAAAAGTGCTTTAGACAGACAGAGAGGGAGTCAGAGTTCAGTAGGCTGTAAAGTGTGAAGTATGCGCGCGCATCACCCCGCCTCGGGCGTGTGTATGTCAGAATGCGCGTGGGCGTGCATGTGAGCGTGCTGCGTGTGTGCAGCGTCTGGCAGCGACGGCGTCTCCAGCGCTCCCTCTGAAGGGTACAGCTGCAGCAGCGCCCCCTCCTGGCTGCTCTCTTTACTGCACGACTGGCAGCTGCAGTGAAGGATGCGCTCCACTAGCTTATCCACACGCGGGGCTTCATCGCTGCCGGCGCAGTCCAGAGTCACCTGTAAACACACACAGTTTGATTCGACTGCAACAGTGTTTACTAACATGCTAAAGACAGTTTTTCAATGTTAAAGGAAGTGATTTGCAGCAATACAGTAACCAGAGGACATTCATTTCGGTGAGAGTTGTAGATCTGAGATTTTCCATATGAGCTTCAGAGAGTGTTGCTGCTGCAGTCATGCATTACGCAAAAGTGCAGCGGTGCGATGCAACCAAAGATCCCTCCCTTGAAACCTTGCATACTGCAAAGACTGTGACAACACACATGTGGGATGCAACTCCAGATGTGTTTCCATTACCTTTTAATTGCGAAATGAAAATACGCCCAATGCAAACAATTCGAAAAAGGAGTATTTTTATCGCGCCATGTTTCAGAAGCGGCTGTGTCTAGCGCGGTGGCTGCTATATACATTGACCTACCAACATCCGTTGCCATGACTTATCACGAGAGAAAAAAAATGTACTTTTAGACGCATAACATCGGTTCATTTTTAAAATATCGCAAAAGTTTTGCGCAAATCTGTAATGGAAACCCAGCTACTGTTCACTAGCATGCTGCGACGCAGTAATGCAACAATCTTTTCCACATTAAAGGTAACAATTTTCGGCAACCAGACGACATTCATGTTGGTGAAAGTTGGAGATTTGAAGGAAACGTGAGCTTCGCAACCAGAGGTCATACATGGGCTGTAATGCCTCTTAAAACCTTGCAGCAAATACTGTGACAAAATGCTTGTGATGTTCCTCATTTGTAAGTCACTTTGGATAAAAGCATCTGCCAAATGAATATATGTAAATGAAATGCAAATGAGGAGAAAAACATGTCTGTTTAACAAAGTTAAGAGTCCTTTTATGTTAATGTGCTGCTTGCAAAAAAGTTGTCAGTATATACACTTTTGAGACTCATGTTCTTGCCTGAATAATGATGTCGTTAACTGGACTATGCTAAATGGCTAAACATTGCCTGTTGGTAAAACTCAATATAAACTAACAACACACCTCGCAATCACAAACTCTCATGGAAAAAATGACATTGGGTTGCTTTGTTGCTGTGAAAGTACCCTGTACTCTTTTAAGGGGGAAATCTCAATGGTCTGAAATTAAAGCCAAACATGTTCTGATTGGCTGTGGTTTTGTTTTTCTTGAAATTACGCTGGAAACCCGCATGGCGTCTGGTTAGGACACTGTGTAACGTTAGTCTACAGTAAGCGAGTGTCGGTAATGCGGGTCAGATCAGGTTGCTGTCACATTACTGCAGGTCTTTGTCAACACAAGCCCGAGTCTGTTTTATTTACCAAACGTGAACTGCTTTCTATTAAAGCCAGATTGTATAAAAGAACATAATAAGTAGCAGAGAGTGGCCCCTTTGAGTCAGCGGATAACGCTAGGAGAGGTCTCGCAAACAGAACATGATGTTTCTGTGTAAATATAGCAAAACCTTTTCAAGTCGAACTGAACCTCCACATTCTTTGTGCGTCACAAGGTTTAATTAGCACCAATACAACGATTCCCAGAGCTCAGCGGGTGAGAAAGAGGGCAAACAAAGTGATTATTTTCATATGTTGATATCTCGCACACACTTCCCGCGTGTTCCTCTGGCGAAATCGCCGGTGGTCAAACATTCCCGTCTTCTGCCAGGCAAAGCAAAATAAACTCCAACACTAGAGGGCAGCTGAGCAGCCAGAACTAAAGCCCTCCGCAAAATACTGTAAATACACAAAATCAACACACACTCACGCATGACAGTGAAAACACGCCGTGTTCTCTGCACAAGACAGATGAGTGTGTTTGTTGTCTTTCAACATGCCTCATAAAGAGTCACTCAAGCTCCACTGCGAGCCCATCAATCATTGTGCTGGATGTTAAATAGGTATTGCGGTCTGCTTGCAGCTCTTGGTTGTTACAGCACACCACACGACAAGACACGCGGCATGCGGCAGAACGCATTTATCACTCCGGCTGAAAGAGTAGCTGCACGGGACGTGTTCTCAAATGTTTTGAGAATTCACCGTCATGCCAGAGAACTCACACACAAATCACTTGAATCACGGTATTACCGCAGTTTTGACTAGTGCATATGTCAATTTGGATGCATTATTTCTACTGTTTTTACTATTGCAGCACAAATATGGTAATTTAGTCAAAATATCTGTGATGTTTACCATTTTCACTATTGCTACAGAAGTGACCATTGGGATGCAGCATTTTTGTTTTTATTATTGCATCACAAATGCAATCATTTGGACTCAGTATTTCTGCAGTTTTCATTATTGCTGCACAAATGTTATCCTTTACTTGCAATATTTCTGTAGTGTGTCATTTTCACTATTGCAACAAAAAAGATAAATTGGACGCAGTGTTTCTGCAATTTTCACTATCGCAGCACAAATGCTATAATTTACTTGCAATATTTCTGCAGTTTGCTATTTTTCACTACATTGTTGACTCAGTATTTCTGCAGTTTTCACTACTGCAGCAGAAATGTTAACATTTATTCTCAATATTTCTGCAGTTCCCTATTTTCACTACTGCAGCACAAATATGATCATTTACTCGCAACATTTCCACAGTTTGCCATTTTCATGATTCCAGCAAAAGTGACAATTAGATGCAGCACTTATGCAGTTTTCACTATTGTAGCACAAATATGACAATTTTGATGCAGTCTTTTTTTAATTTTCACACAGTGTTTCTGCAGTTTTCACTACTGCAGCACAAAAATTATAATTTCTTCGCAGTATATTCTGCCGTCTTCAGTTTTCACAACTGCATCAAAAGTGACCATTTGGATGCAGTTTTCACTACTGCAACACAAATATTATAATGTATTCATAATATTTCTACAATTTTCACTAATGCAGCTCAAGCATGGCAGTTTGGACACTATATATCTGCCACTTTTACTATTGCAATATACTGTATGCAGTCCAAAGAAACGTTGTTTTGGCGTGAACCTTTTTAAGTCTGGCTCATAAAAGTGTTTGTAGTTCACACAGTGAGATTAACGATGACACACTCACCACCTCCCACTGCGTCTGCGCCGGCATGCAGGAGTCACAATGGACCAGAGACTCGGTGGATTGTGGGAAGGTGTTGGGCACACTGTAGCTGAAACACTGACCCAGACAGGCCCTGAGAAACACAACACAACACTGTTAGAACCATCTACACAGCCCACAACACGCGTGATAGTTGCTGCACTGCTCAAGTATGGAAATATTCAATAGCTGAATGTTTATTTTGGTCAAACGAACTCAGAGAAACATTCAAGAATTCCCTAAACTGGACAACAGCGTGTGTGTGTGTGTGTGTGACCTGTTTTGGATGGATCGTGGCGTGCAGCCCGTGTGTCCGACGATCTGCGTGATGTTTTTGGCTTCACACCAGGCACTTTTGTCAGGGAAGAGCGCGAGGCGGTTGATGTGAGCGTGAGGAGCCGCGCCGCAGAACTCAAGCAGCAAACACGCGAACAGAACGCGCAGCCACATCGCCGAACCTGAAAAGACTGCAAATCATTTGAAATCAGAGTTCAGAAGAATGCGTCTGCTGCTTTTCTAAACCTCATATATCTTGTTTTATTAGAGCAGTTCCCTCTGCTGAATGTTCTGGACTCGCTCTGGCCGGTTTCGCACCGATGGAGAGTAATCAACTCTTCACATGGCCAGAAACTGGCGCACAATCACAGAACGAGGCACAAGAACAATGTAGTTCACTCGGTCCAGAACACCAGAGAGAGAGAGAGACAGGCAGAGAGAGAGACAGACAGAGTCTGATACCACCTGACTCTAATAAAGCATGCGTCTTAAAAGCCTCCTCTGTTTTATGCCAAAGCGAACAGACGCAGTTTAAACAGCATGTCCACAAGAAACCAAAGCCCTGCTTTCATAAAAAAAACACTACCAACGGATCCAATGTTACATTTCAAAGAGAAACAGAAAGAGAGACAGACAGACACAAAAAGTCTCTTTTAGTTATGTAACATTAAAAGTACTTTCTCAACTTAAAGTTCAAGAACAAGCAACACTGATTACCAACCAATTAAACAGAGCTAATGAAGTCAAACAAACACTTCAGCAGAGTTCAGTGAGGAGATCCGAGGCAGACTCACGGTTTCTCGAGCGTCTCTGTGTCTGGTGTCCCGCTGACGGATCTCATATGGTGATTAACGGATGATTCGCCCTGTTATGACCCGCTGGAGTTAAACAATTACATCACCAACACACACACACAGTCAGAAGAAACGCAATGAGTCGCTCCGTGTCTCTCAAACACACAGCCAGCGGAGCCGTTCGCTGCAGTCTGCCCAGCGCCGAGTGTGTGTGTGTGTGTGTGTGTTTTGGGGGCGGGTCAGATGTGAGGTGTGTGTGTGTGTGTGTGTGTGTGTAGGCGGGCAGATGATGATGCTGGTGTATTTGGCAGGTCAGAATCTCCTGCAATCTGATCTGAATCTTCACCAGCATCCAGAACAAACTCAAACTCTCAGTATGTGATCCCTGTCTCTTGGTTTTAAAGTGATCTGAGCTTCCGCTAGGACAAAAACCACCATGTTTCTACCGTCTGATACCATCGCGGCACTATATAAAGGAGGCCAACATTGAGTTTCAAATGGAATTATAACTTAAAACATCTTGTTTCACACTTTCTGTCTTCAGTGGAACACAAATGAAGATGTTTATCAGAATGTTCACACTGCACTTTTTCACTCAAAGTTGCTGAACTGCAAAAATGACCAGAAAAGTAGTGCTTTATACAAAAAAAATTGTTTCAAAGCAGCTTTTCACAGTAAAAAAGCAGTGTCAGTGTCAAAACACTCTTCATTTTGCATATTTTCATATTGCAACTTCAAAATAATGTAGCATTGTTAAATTAAATTACTCAGTGACTTCATTTGATAGTTTCAAGTTTAGCAAAATGTATAAATTTTACTGCATATGAATTGTCTTTAAAGCATCAGAAAGCTCTTCAGATCGTAACCGTCGTCTGAAGAATGGTTCACTAGATTCTAAAAAGAATGCATTTTTGCGTTTACAAATGCAAGATACAAGCCAGTGGAATAATAATAAAAGATGCAAGGTTTAGAGATGTTTCTAAACCGTTCTTTTCATTTGAGCACTGCATTTTTAGTACGCCATGTCATGTCAACAGTAAAAATGAGCGCATCTAAGTGTGATTATATTGTGTGAGGAACTGATAGAAAATCTTTAGCCAAAGTTCTCACATCACATTACTTCAGAACAACTGGACAACTTTTATCATAGTTTTTTTTTACCTTTCTGGAGTTCAAGAGCCTCTGCTCACTTTCACTAGATGTACAAGAGCAGCATGAACATATGGCTAAATATCTTCCGCAGAAGAAAGAAAGTCAAAATAGGTTTGAAACGACATGTGGGCGAGTAAATGATGACAGGACGTTCATGTTTTATCTGAACTGTCTCTTTAAGATTCAGATCAATCAATCGACATGTGCTGTGATGCATGAACGTTTTGAATTCCTGCGCTGTCATGCCGTGTGTGTGTGTGTGTGTGTGTGTGTGAGAGAGAGAGGGATTAACGCGCTCCAGCAGAATCTGTCAGACAGGCAGCGACACGTTCACCTGTCTGTCTCTCTGCAGGTGAGGCTCTGGCATCATGTTCTCTCACCTGTTAGTAATAAGTTCTGAGTTTCTGGAACATTCCTGACATTCTGCTGCACCAGGGGGCTGTTATATCTATCTATCTATCTATCTACATATATATATATATAAACACGCACACTCAATACATAAAAACACAAACACACACATACACTCTCATATGAACATAATCACAGCAGCTTATCAGAGCCTGCAGCGGTGTGTATGGCATGTGTTTGCGGTCATGTTGGAGTGTTAATATGGCAGACTAGCGTTTGATTTCTGTAATCTGTTCATCAGGAGGGTTTCAGCCGTCTCTCTCTCTCTCTCTCTCTCTCTCTCTCTCTCTCTCTCTCTCCTGCAGGTGCTGAATCTGGCTCTGATTCCAGAGCAGCGGGAGTCCGGCTCACACACTCATTAGCACACAAAACACACACACAGTAAGCACTTCATCATGCACTCAAACACGATGCCTGTTCGCCTGTCAGACTCACGGCGTTCATTCAGCAGATGGAAGTGATGAAAACCAGCAGTGATGATGATGATGATGATAAAGAGACTCTTCTACCGGTCATGTGAGAGAGAGATGGACAGAGAAATATATAAACACACACACTGACTCATGATGAAACTCTGAAATCACACACATGTAAGTCCGGGAATGATGTAGAGAGGAAAACATGTGACTCAAATGAAAACCCTCTCAAATCTGTGCTTCTTCTGTGTCTAGATTCCAGCTCTGACCAGGCTGGACATTCATGAGGTGCATCATGGGATGCTTTTATGTCATAACAAAATTACTAAAACTATTAAAACCAACATTAAATCAGAAAATGTAAAAATAAAGGCTCAAAATATATTAAATACTACAATACTATACATAAATTAGACTAAAATGATGCTGTTTTAAACATTTATCATTCAAATCAGACAGCAAATAATATCAGTGCCAGAACCCACATACACACATTTTAATAATATTTTTAACAGTTCAGTGATGTGCTTTAATGTGCTTAACCCGCGGACTAAAAAACAACCTGTGGGCAACAGAGTAAAAGTAGCTCAATTCTGTGGTAAAATCTGCTGTTTTATTTTAGGGGAAAAATATTAAATATTTTATTAAATCAAATAAATAAATAAACTGTATATTATTTATTAGATTTAATATATAAAATTATATTATTCTCATATTTATACAATATTTAATAATAATACATAAACATTTAATATCGTATGTAATTATTGTTGTTTTACTATGATACAACTCTCTCTCTCTCTCTCTCTCTCTCTCTCACACACACACACACACATGTGGCCAGCATGTTTTAATGTCAGTCGGGTGGGGGGGGGGGGGGTATGGGTTCTGCCAGTGACCTCTGACCTCTAAACCTGTAAACAGCACATGTCAGCCACACGCCTCATGAACGAGAGTGAAGGTAAATAAGTCGGTTAGCAGCACTGACGAGAGTATTTACTGGATAACAAATGCATGAATTTCAGTTCAAATAGAATAAAATTACATCACTAACCTGTAAAAAAAACTGTTTGAGGATGGAATGTTTTGTTGGAGACCGTACCATGGTATTACCTTGTTTTACCAGGCATTTGTTTAGCACATACATGTTAATCATGCTGTACCGTAGTAGCACTATAGTATCACCACAGTAAAGGCTTGATGAAGAGCTCGTCCGAACACAAAGCCTGTCAGAAGAGCCGCACCCAGAAACTCTCTCTGCGCTCCTCTAATTGGATTCAGAGTCGCTGAGCACGGCGTCCCGCTGCTGCACCGATTACACAACTTACAAATGTCAAACAAAACCGCAAAACACCAAACAACATCCCCTCGACTTCATTAGAGAGGGAAATACCACCAAACTCACCGGATCCAGCTGCTCCCCCTCAGACCGGGGAAAACAACAACTACACACTGCATACAAGCTTTAGAAACAATAAATGAACACAGTAGACCTTGTTATACACCTGATTTTTAACGTAAAAACAGACATGGGCATTTGTAACTTGAAAACGTCAAATTGAGTGCAGGGCATTTTGGGAAACACAGAATTCACAGAATGCATACTGCAGAAATAGTAAAACAGATTCACTGCAACTGAGTGGCGCAACAAAACAAAACTGACTGCTAAGATTTATGTCAGAAATGAATGATATAAACAGAATTTCATTAAACTCATAATTCTGTCTATTTTCCCAGAATTCTGAGTATATATCTCACAATTCTCTTTTTTTTTCTCGCAATAAAGAGTCTACATCTCACAATTCTGTCTTGCATCTCACAGTTCTGACTTCACATCTCACAATCCTGACTTTTTCTCGCAATTGAGTTTACATCTCGCAATTCAGACTTAACATTATGCAATGCTGAGTTTTTTCCTTACAATTCTGGTTTTACATTAATTTAATATCTCGCAATTCTGACTTTTTTCTTACATTTCTGATTTTACATCTCGCAATTCTACTTTTTTCTTACAATTCCAAGTTTATATCTCGCAATTCTGACTTTTTTCTTACAATTCCGATTTTACATCTCGCAATTCTGACTTTTTTCTTACAATTCCGATTTTACATCTCGCAATTCTGAAATTTTTCTTACAATCCCGATTTCACATCTCGCAATTCAGGCTTTTTTCTTACAATTCCGATTTCACATCTCGCAATTCTGACTTTTTTCTTACAATTCCGATTTTACATCTCGCAATTCAGGCTTTTTTCTTACAATTCCGATTTCACATCTCGCAATTCTGACTTTTTTCTTACAATTCCGATTTCACATCTCGCAATTCTGACTTTTTTCTTACAATTCCGATTTTACATCTCGCAATTCTGACTTTTTTCTTACAATTCCGATTTCACATCTCGCAATTCTGAAATTTTTCTTACAATCCCGATTTCACATCTCGCAATTCAGGCTTTTTTCTTACAATTCCGATTTCACATCTCGCAATTCTGACATTTTTCTTACAGTTCTGATTTTACATCTCCCAATTCAGACTTTTTTCTTACAATTCCGATTTCACATCTCGCAATTCTGAAATTTTTCTTACAATTCCGATTTCACATCTCGCAATTCAGGCTTTTTTCTTACAATTCCGATTTCACATCTCGCAATTCTGAAATTTTTCTTACAATTCCGATTTCACATCTCGCAATTCTGACATTTTTCTTACAATTCCGATTTCACATCTCGCAATTCAGGCTTTTTTCTTACAATTCCGATTTCACATCTCGCAATTCTGACTTTTTTCTTACAATTCCGATTTCACATCTCGCAATTCTGACTTTTTTCTTACAATTCCGATTTTACATCTCGCAATTCTGACTTTTTTCTTACAATTCCGATTTCACATCTCGCAATTCTGAAATTTTTCTTACAATCCCGATTTCACATCTCGCAATTCAGGCTTTTTTCTTACAATTCCGATTTCACATCTCGCAATTCTGACATTTTTCTTACAGTTCTGATTTCACATCTTGCAATTCAGGCTTTTTTCTTACAATTCCGATTTCACATCTCGCAATTCTGAAATTTTTCTTACAATTCCGATTTCACATCTCGCAATTCAGGCTTTTTTCTTACAATTCCGATTTCACATCTCGCAATTCTGACATTTTTCTTACAGTTCTGATTTTACATCTCGCAATTCAGGCTTTTTTCTTACAATTCCGATTTCACATCTCGCAATTCTGAAATTTTTCTTACAATTCCGATTTCACATCTCGCAATTCAGGCTTTTTTCTTACAATTCCGATTTCACATCTCGCAATTCTGAAATTTTTCTTACAATTCCGATTTCACATCTCCCAATTCAGACTTTTTTCTTACAATTCCGATTTCACATCTCGCAATTCTGAAATTTTTCTTACAATCCCGATTTCACATCTCGCAATTCAGGCTTTTTTCTTACAATTCCGATTTCACATTTTCGCAATTCTGACTTTTTTCTTACAATTCCGATTTCACATCTCGCAATTCTGACTTTTTTCTTACAATTCCGATTTTACATCTCGCAATTCTGACTTTTTTCTTACAATTCCGATTTCACATCTCGCAATTCTGACTTTTTTCTTACAATTCCGATTTCACATCTCGCAATTCTGACATTTTTCTTACAATTCCGATTTTACATCTCGCAATTCAGACTTTTTTCTTACAATTCCGATTTCACATCTCGCAATTCTGACATTTTTCTTACAATTCCGATTTCACATCTCGCAATTCTGACTTTTTTCTTACAATTCCGATTTTACATCTCGCAATTCAGGCTTTTTTCTTACAATTCCGATTTTACATCTCGCAATTCAGGCTTTTTTCTTACAATTCCGATTTTACATCTCGCAATTCAGGCTTTTTTCTTACAATTCCGATTTCACATCTCGCAATTCTGACTTTTTTCTTACAATTCCGATTTTACATCTCGCAATTCAGGCTTTTTTCTTACAATTCCGATTTTACATCTCGCAATTCTGACTTTTTTCTTACAATTCCGATTTCACATCTCGCAATTCTGACTTTTTTCTTACAATTCCGATTTTACATCTCGCAATTCAGGCTTTTTTCTTACAATTCCGATTTTACATCTCGCAATTCAGGCTTTTTTCTTACAATTCCGATTTCACATTTTCGCAATTCAGGCTTTTTTCTTACAATTCCGATTTTACATCTCGCAATTCTGACTTTTTTCTTACAATTCCGATTTTACATCTCGCAATTCAGGCTTTTTTCTTACAATTCCGATTTTACATCTCGCAATTCTGACATTTTTCTTACAATTCCGATTTCACATCTCGCAATTCAGGCTTTTTTCTTACAATTCCGATTTCACATTTTCGCAATTCAGGCTTTTTTCTTACAATTCCGATTTTACATCTCGCAATTCTGACTTTTTTCTTACAATTCCGATTTTACATCTCGCAATTCAGGCTTTTTTCTTACAATTCCGATTTTACATCTCGCAATTCTGACATTTTTCTTACAGTTCTGATTTTACATGTCATAATTCTTAATTTTTCTCGCAAATCTGACTTCTGTCTCTGAGTTTTTCTGAGTTTACATTCTTGAAATTCTTTTTTGTCATGAAAAAAACCTTTTTTCTGCGATTCTGAAAGTGCAGTGCATTGTGGGAAACAGTATTTCACGCAGAGTACACAGTAGGCATACTGCTGAAACAGTAGAACAGACAGTGTATACACTGAAAGTGAGTGACGCAATAAAACAAAACAGACAGCTAAGATGATTAGAACAGCAATGCTGTAGTTTTGTCGAATCATTTGCACAGTTTCAGTGTCTCTCTGAGCCCAGATCTCAGAGCATAAGAGCTTCAAGACTGTAGTTTGGCAGAGCGTGAGTCTAAACACACACACACACACACACACACACACATGTGCGAGCTGCAGCCCTGAGGGTAAAACCGCTCTCTAATCCTTCATTTCTCCATCCGTCCTGCTCATATTATCAGTCTGCCATTTTTTTTCACTTCTCGTCTTTTTTGCTTGAGATGTTTTACGATTCAATCTCGTCCAGGACAGAGAAGTTAAATCAAACACATTAAAAACATGTGTGGCTCTGACCCTGACACGCCAGCACACACACCGAACACACAGCAAGGCCCGAAACAAACCACGTCAGCTAGCTACACAAGAAAAGTGACCGCAACTCATAATGCGCCGCATTTTTAGCGTGGTCGCATTGTTCGGCGCAACTCGAGGGAACTCTGTCGCCCCCTTGAGTACTGCGGTTTACTGCAAGAGTGCACACTAAGTATGTACGACAGGACCGAGCCAAGCATGCGCAGCTGCGTTCCTGCGTCGAGGCCTGAAGGTTCGAGCTGCAGCAGTTTGACTGACACACGCATTCATAACACACCGTCAGAGCCAGAAACAAGATAAAACCCCATGTCATGAGACATCAACTTTAGAGAGAGAAGTGGAATGAAGCAGCTCAGGGTTTTAATTACAGCAGACATGCCTGGACCGATCCAAACGGCCCTGGATTAATCACTCCATCACATTTTACTGAGAAATATTCACATTTATAACCAGCTGAAACGGTCAGGAAACATTTACCTAAAACACCTAATACACGCTGATCAGTTAATAACGTGAATTTTAATTTAGTTATCACTGTTACAAGCCACCAAGACGTTTATATAATGATATAATCATCTTTATGTGTTAATTTATTGTGTGTTGGGTTTGTTTTAACAATTTAAGAGCCTGTTCATACACAGAAAAATCTGAATCCTGATGTGAAACTATTATTGATTAAAGCAGTTCATTTATTTTTATTGTCTCATTCATTTCAATTGCTTAAAGTTTGACAATATATTAAGCCAAAAGTGATTAAAACAGTTAATAAAAATATTTAAATGATTAATTGTTTTACTTACTGTTTTTTCTCAAACATCATTTATTTATAAAAAAAAAAAGTTACTAATTTTGACAATACATGAAACTAATAGTGATTAAAAGTTAATAAAATAAATAAAAGGTAAATAATTAATTGTTTTATGTATTGTTTATTTTCTCTCAAAAATTATTTATTTATGAAAAAGGTTATGAATTTTGGCAGTATATGAAGTTAATAGTGATTCAAAGTTACTAAAAATAAATAAAATGTAAATAATTGTTTATTTTCTCTCAAAAATCATGTATTTATTTATGAAAAACGTATGAATTATGACAACAGTGGTGGTGGTTTCATTCACTTCTGGCTTGTTTTTGTTTAGATCTTATATTGTGTAATGTTATATTTTTAAATTATATTTTACTTGAATCATAATCAAATACAGTGCAAAAAGAACAAGGGAAATATAAAGTGCAAAAAATATATAAAATACAAATAAAACAAAAGCTTTAGAATTTCTATTGTTTAAAAAAACAAAAACACCCCTCTGGTCTTGTGTTCTCATGATTGAAATGATTTCAAGATGAGTATTTCAACATATCATAATAATAAATGAGGGTGGTGTTATTGTTTCGTGCTCTCTGCCGCCCTCTACCGCCCGCCCCGCGCTCCGCTCTCCGCCCTCGTCGCTTCACCACGCCCCTCTTCTTCTATATTTGGCCATGCCTTACTAAAGCGCCTGTGATTGGTCCTCGCGGCATGGAGCCGAGTGACCCGGATTTGCAAGCGCCGCCGTGCGTCGCGCCCCTCCCCCGCAGGATCCCGGATGAGGAAGTGCAGCGCTGACAGGGCTGGGTTCCGTCAGAGAGTCGAAGCCGAACCGCGTCCAGACCGACCCGAACAGAGCCGCACCGCGAGCCGAACCCGCCTCCGCAGCCTCCAGTCCCGCAGAGAACGCCACCGAGCGCCGCAAACATGGTAAGATCCGCCGCGGACGCGCGTTGAGCCCGATGCCCGTTTTAGGAAGCGCCGCGCCGCGCGCAGTACACACTGCAGTACACACTAAACACCCGAACAACACTAGAACAGAACACTGAGTCCAGTACGCGCGGAGTTCAGTGTTTGTTCGGGTGTAATGCTGCAGTTTCTCGGGTTAGTGTTTAAATGTTTTAGTATTAGAGTCACTCGGAGAGTCTCGCAATTCTGAGGATTAGTATTTATATATATTTTATTTATGAGTTTAGTATTTGCATATTTTTTTTATAATAATATAATTTTTTTAAAGCATATCATCATAATCCTCATCAGTAATCATAATGACAGCGCTGTGTAAAATAAATGTTTATTTCATCATATTTCAGTGTTTATCTATCAGTCAGTCCTCCACTCTTATTATTGAAACTCCTCTAATTCAGGTGTTTAAGGCTGGTTTGAGGGTTTAAAGGAGTAGTTCACTTCTAGAATGGTTTACTCTTCCTCGTGTCACCCGAGATGTTCATGTCTTTCTGTCTTCGGTCAAAGAAGTGAAGGTTTGTGAGGAAAACACTCCAGGATTTTCCTCCTTATAATGGACTTCTCTGGGAAGTGGACAACGGGACGAAGGTCCAAATCAGAGTTTCAGAGCGTCTTCCAGGAGCTCGTCAGCATCCCGGCCGAGGAATCAGAGTCTTATCTAGAGGAACCATCACTTGTTTACTAAAACAAATAAAAATATAAACCCTATATTAGGGCTGTGCAAAAAATCAAATGCAATTTTCATGCGCATCTCCTCAGTAAAGACGCTCATATCTCCAGCACGTGCGTTCAGATCAGGGTTGCCAGGTTTTCACAACAAATCCTGCCCAGTTGCATCTCAAAACTAGTCCAATCGCGTCTCCAGGAGGTTCCCCGATAAAAACTACATCCCAGGGTTAAAATATACGTTTTTGTCAGGGTTGGCTTGGTAAAATTCACATTTTAGGGGCTAAATATCACGTTATTGGTATTGGGGTCGCTTCAACCCGCGGACATGAAAAACAACCGCAGACTTGGCAACACTGGTTGGCATTTACTACACAGAGCCGTAATCCACTGACAGTCTACACAAAATCGAGAAAGAATCGCCTCCGATTTTAAAATAGATTCTGTGTAGCTTGTCGGTGGACTACGGCTCTGTGTAGTAAATGCCGCTCCACCTGAACCAGTGTTGCCAAGTCTGCGGTTGTTATTCATGTCCGCGGGTTGAAGCGACCCCAATACCAATAACATGATATTTAGCCCCTAAAATGTGTATTTTACCAAGTGAACCCTGCCAAAAACGTATATTTTAACCCCGGGATGCAATTATTATCAGTAAACCTCCTGGAAACGCGATTGGACTAGTTTTGGACTAGTTTTGAGAAGCAACTGGGCAGGATTTGTTGTGAAAACCTGGCAACCCTGATCTGAACGCACGTGCTGGAGATATGAGCGTCTTTACTGATGAGGTGCGCAATCGCATTCGATTTTTTAGTTTTATAGTTAGTTAATATAGTTTTTAGCTGGACTCGTGATCACGCTGGAAGGGTGTTGGCGTCTGATGGTTTGAAGTGGTATTTTTAGGGTTTAGTGTTTGAGGGTTTTAGTATTAGTGTTTTGGGTTCGGGAGTTTAATACTGTGGAGTTTGTTTTAAGGGCCAGTATTTCAGGGTTTAGTGTTTATAAATCTGAGTTTATCTGTCAGAGGGATACGAGTGTTTGAAGGGTTGAGTGTTTGTTTGGTTTAGTGTCTAGTATTTGAAGTACTTTAGTTGGTTTTGGCTGAAGGTGTTGGTGGTTCTGAATGTTTTGTCGAGGTGTTCAGATGGGGTTTTTGGTGTTTAATGTAGTGTTTGATGGTTTCAGTATTTGTCTGGGTTTTCTTGAATGCAGTATTTGAGGTAGTTTAGTGTTCGGAGGGATTGTTTTGTTATTTTAGGGATGCGTTGGACAGTTTGTTGGGGATGTTAGTGTTTGAGGGTTTAAGGTGGTATTTTTTGGAGTTTATTATTAGTATTAATTTCAGTGTTTGAGGGTTTTAGTTAGTACTAGACCGGTATGTACATCATTGTCATCCGCATCATTAGCGTTGGTTTGAAAGTCTACTGCAGCGTTGAGTGTTTATTTCAGTTTTGACGTGTTTCTGTTTAGCTGTGATTGGTGTTAAGATCAGTATTTAATCCTCAGCTCCGTCGACTCTCACCGGATCTCCTGCAGTTTGGTGTTCAGGGTGTTAGTGTCGCAGTGTTTCGGAGGATGGAGTTGTTGGATATTTCTGGAGAGGAACAGCAGGTTCTTTTCACTTGTGCTTGAAGTGAAGCTCGGTGTATCTGAGAAACTTTAGCAGCGTGTTTAGATGTTCTGCTGGAGCAGACGGCGCGGAGCAGGTGGCTAGGCTCAGGGGTCGCATCTGCCTGTGACCTTTGACCCCGCACACACACACAGAGTGTAAACGCGGTGTCAGGAGCCGGAGCTGTCGCTAACGCGGAGCCGCTGCGTTCAGGGTTTTGTGTTTGTCCAGCAGTACCAACGAGATTCTTGAGGTTTACTCTCAGATGGGAAACTAGAAATATCCATTCAGCTGGTCGTGTTGAGCAGACGACTAACAGGAAGTTTGAGGACGTTTGTTGTTCTTGGCCTGGACGAGGGTTCCAGACTAGGGT
>JANHFF010000599.1:80000-106695 GCA_024542945.1 allo-octoploid hybrid of Carassius auratus x Cyprinus carpio
GTGTCATGATCGCCAAATTCGTAAACCACAAGAAAAACGTAATATAAATTAGCTAAAAACATTTAGACCTCCTGAGTTGACAACATATATTTCTGAAGATTTCTTTTTCTAATTTTTTTAAAATAAATTTTTGACATTTATTTTTTGGTTTGTTTTTTTTATATATTCTTGACTGTGTTTTTAATTGAATTGAATTTTAATTTATAGTTTATTATTTCAGTGATTCGGTGAACTGATTCGAACAGTGACTTCTGAGTCTGTGAGTCGTCCTGAATGAATCATTCTCGTCAGTGAATCAGACTACACCGGTCGTGTTGTTTATTGCGCACAGCCAGCGAAAAATACTCAATAGACCGACGTGTTTTCCTTCTATGAATCAGAAAGTGTACATTTGTACCCAGCCTCCATGTTTCTCATTTGAATGTCCCGTACAGTTTTTAGTCACTTATCATGTTAGCAAATATACTTGTTGATATTTTAGTGTGTTTGTTTGACTGTACATACAGATTCCGATTGATTTCGTTCCTCGTTGATTCCCATCGCTCCTAGTGCTGGTTCTGTTGAGGTGTCCTCATGTCTGTCTCTTTACTCGTCTGTCTGTGGTTTGTTGTCGTCGGGCTGCAGATCTATCGAGTCTCTTCCTGATAATCAAAAGTACCGTCAGCTGCAGCGGGAGCTCTCTCAGGTTCTGACCCAGCGTCAGATCTACATTGACTAGGGTCAGCTGTTTGTGTGTGTCTGCCTGCAGTGACCTCCTTAACAAACACACTAACTGCATGCAGGTGCATTCTGGGTACAGCTCGTCAACATTAATGAGCACAGTTGTTTTCTCTCAAGTCTTAATCATTATGAAGTGATAGTGTTTGTTATAGTTTTTATATTATAATTTGTTGTAGATGGTTATAAGATGCATATTTGCAGCTGAAATAGTCAAGCATATACATTTCAAAATAAAAGTCCCTAAGTATCTCAGGCTTGTTTAGGATTAAAAGTCCTTCATTATGCATATAATCATTTTGTTTTTGGTTATTGTTGGTATTTTGGTTCCCATATTCCTCTTATCTGTTTGAATGAGCAGCTGAAATAAAGTGTATACATTTCAAAATAAAAGTCCCTAAGTATCTCAGGCTTGTTTAGGATTAAAAGTCCTTCATTGTGAATAGAATGTTTTTATCCAGGTTATTATTGGTATTTTGGACACACAATAAACAGTATGACATTTAACATTTACATTTTAATACATAAGTCTTGAGTATTTTACCATGTTTTGCAGTTGTGCCTGTTTAATGAAGTAAAAGAATCTGAGATTCCGTCTTTATTTTGAGATTGTATCCGTTTGTTCCGTAACAGCATGTGGTGTTCATTTTATTTGATTTTGTTTGATTCAAATTAAGGTCTTTAGTTTGATTTTAAAACTCCCCAGAAACCCTGTTCTCTGTATGAGGACGAATAAAAGTGTGCGATGTTTCGAAGCCTGTCTCACTCTCTCATCCCTCGGTTTATTCGTGTTTTTCAGGAGCGTTCAGACGCTGGCGGATAAATCGAAGCAGGAGGCTCTGAAGAACGACCTGATGCAAGTGCTCAGCCAACGCAGCAAACAGCAAAGCTAGAGACGATCCGCTGCCCGTCTCTCTCTCTCTCTCTCTCTCTCCGTCTGTCTCACTCTCTGTCTCTCAACCTCACAGCTGTCTGTCTCCATCTGTGCAAAACAAACGAAAAAGGAGAAAAGGCTACGCTTATTGTTTTTGTATTTCAGCTCGCGTTTCACTGCACCCGTCTCTCTGTAATCATGTAGTATTAAGACAGCGTCTGATTGGCTCTCGGTGACATCATCACAGTGGGGGGCGGAGCTTTCCTCCCGCCACCAGAAGAACAAGTTTTCTCGTAGTCACGTACGTGCGTCAGGAATAAACGAGGAGCGGGTGATTATATAAATATATATAAAAATACACACGTGTATGTATTATGAGCATTATCTTGCTGTTAATATGAAACTTTCTGCTTGAGTCCACGCAGACGAGTGTGTGTTTTGCGCGAGTGTGTTTAACGTGTGTTTGTGTCATTTAAGCAGCAAACATATTCCTCTCTCTGTCCATCTGGGAGCGTCAGACAGTTTCGTTGTTTTCTTCAGGGTGGACTATTTGTCAAGTTAATTTTTTTCTTTTGATCTGTTAAATTTTTTTTTTTTGTAAAGCTTAGTTTGTTAAATTAGGGCCTCCAGCAACAATAAAAAGAGGAAAAACTGTATCCGTGTGCTTTGTGTTTGTTTAAAAAGCTTTCAGGTCATTGAACGGCTCTTATCCACTTCTTCTGCTTCTCTGGTATCACAGTCTTTCTCTTCTTCGCACATAATCAGTAACAAGCTAATCAATAATTCATTAATGTTTATTCATTTGCTAAGAAGCCATGTCATTATCACAAATTATACGCTTATCTCTCTCAACCGCTCTGCTGATTTAATCGAATGAATAAACACGCAAGACGTTTTGTGGCTGTTGAGGGGAGATTTACAGATTCATTCATCTAGACATGTACAGTTAGACATATCTTTATAGTCTTTATGTACGGGGAAGATTGATCATGGCTTACTACTGATGAAATTAAATATGGTGTAAGAGGGCTAGCTTGTTCATGGTTAAGAAGTTATCTTAAGGATATATATCAATATGTTAGCATAAAACATGATTTATTGAAATTTACTTGTGGTGTACCACAGGGTTCAGTGTTAGGCCCTGAATGGTTTGTACTGTGTATAAATGATATTTGTAATGTGTCTAATATTAAAAGTTGTATTTGTTGCTGACAAAAATTTAGTTTGTTCTGTGAAACATTTGGAACGGCTTCTAGATTAACATTTTAAAGAAATGGTGAGATGCTAACAGTAAACAAAGTATAATATTTAATAATCGACAAACTGTTAATCGTGAATATGTAAGTAAAAATTTTGGGTGAAATTGAACAATTATGTTGGAAAGCACATTAATAATGTTAAAATTAACTCGAGTGTTATATAAAACTAAAAATATATTGAATCAGATTTAATTAAGTATTTTGTATCGTTCTCTTATGTTAATTATTGTGTGGGAGTGTGAGGAAACTTATAACGAAAATTAACAGAAATCCTGATTGTATGAATTTATAACAAGCCAGCCAATAAATTGTTGTAATAATGTTTGTGGTTTAAATTAATTAATTGACGCTCTAATTCAGTGTTCGTTACTATTACTTGATTATTTTCTGCTAATTACTCTTAATATTTATTTCGATGACTTTGGCTATTTTTATCCTCATAGAAAAAGCGTGTATGCGAGTTGCTGGGCAGATTAGAGCATTTGACTTTACCATACGTGAAGTAAAATATTAATCAGTTTTACTAAACGGTCCTGTTAAATGCTTTTTATAATGGTTAAGAAGTTATCTTAAGGATATATATCAATATGTTAGCATAAAACATGATTTATTGGAAGTTACTTGTGGTATGCCTCAGGGTTCAGTGTTAGGCCCTAAATGGTTTGTACTGTGTCTAAATGATATTTGTAATGTAACAGTAAAACAGTGTATAATATTTCATAATCGACAAACTGTTAATCGTGAATATGTTTTTAATGTTATGTTAAAATCTGATTTTTTTTTTAAAATGTTAATCGTGAATTTTGAATTTTACTTATAAATCATTGAATTTTAATTATAAATCATACACAGTAGCGTTAGTCAGTCATTAACAGCAAGTGGCTGATATTGTTAGGAATAGCGTCTCTACTAAACTCTACACCTTTGATTAACATTACTGTAAAGGTTTAGTAGATCATTTACTGGGAAACGTGTTTAATTTTTTATAGGGTGGTGAATGTTGTTGTTCCTCTTCAGTTCGACAGAACAGCTCCCTCTAGCGATGATCAAATACAAGCGCACTTCACAAGCTCATTAAAATACTTCACCTGTTTCACAGCGGTGTGTAAATATAACAACATTCGAAAAATAAATGTTATTATGTACCACAGAAAAACACTTATTCATAACTGAAATCCCAGCTTTCTGTGAGGTGAAACGGAAGAAAGACATATGCGCTGACGCGCTCCGGACAGCAGGAGGCGCCACAACAACATCAAACACTTCTGGAGGTTATAAATGTAGAAACGAGTGTCTTGTTTACAGAGCCAAGCAGAAACAACCCTGAAAATCACACACGGAACAGTTTAGTGTAATTATTATTTGGAGATTTAGGATATTTTGGATTACTTTCAGGAAAGCAGGAGACAGCCGTGTTTTGAAATTAAAGTCTGTATTAACATAAACATCTTAAAGACATCTTCTATTTGTATATCCTGTATTGCAGATGACCAAACACTAGAAAGATAAGTCTTTTTCTAGTGTTTGCTCATCTGCAATACAGGATATACAAATAGAAGATGTCTTTAAGATGTTTGTGATGTAAAACTGACATGTTAAAGACGTCTATCAGATGTTTGTACACAGCAGATGCTTTCCAGATCTTTAACAGACGTCTCGCAGACGCACCCGTGCTCTCTGGGTAGTCTATGCTTGAAAGCACTGTGTATTTGTAATTCTGTTAACAACAGCACAAATCCAGCAAACACGAATCATCCTCCTTCCTGCTGGGGACAAAAGGATAACCAAAAACTAACGTTCCCAGAACGTTCTGAGAACCAAAAATGTTTCTTCAACGCTTTTTCAAACATAAGAGACTTTAATGCAGTTCTCCTCTCAGTGAAACGACCTGGTGTTCCTCTCCAGAGCAGATATTTCTGAAAGTGTAGCACTGGCCGGGGTTTTGGGGCAGTTGCCGTTGCCCTTATAAAGATCTGCCCCCACCTCCCCCTCTCTCTCCCGGCGCTGTGAATCAGGTTTATGTTAATGACCCCCCTCCCCGGTGGAGCCGCGTTCACTGGAGGTGTGTGTGTGTGTGTGTGTGTGTGAGCGCAGTGTGTGGATCAGCATGGAGACTCCACACGCCAACTCTAAAGGGAAAAACTGGATTTAATTCATTCGCCGTGGAGGAGCAGCACCGAGGAGCGATGAAGCGGGATTTGTTGCTCTTTGTTTTCGGGTGGTTAAAACTCCCGTGGCTCGTGGATTGTTTCGTTGTTCATGTGAGTGAGGATGCGGGACCGGGCACCGCGATCGCCGGTCTGGAGGGAAGCGCCGCTTGCGCGCTGGAGCAGCTCATCCTGCCGCGGTTCGCGGAGAGTTTTCTGCGCGCGGACGCGGGTGTGCTGACCCTCTCGGGCGCTTTGAACTGCGACGCGGTTCTTTTGAACCCGTTCGGTGTGTACGCGGTCGTGGAGTGCGCTGATAACGCGTCGGGATTCAGACACCTTGTAACCAGCCAGTATGATGTGCACGTTCACGGGAAGAACTGCGCGAGGGTACGCAAACGGGAAGAAAAGCTGGATGTGGAGATTATAAGTTTGATAGACACTTCTGCGTGCCTTGAGGCGGACACTGCTGTTTTCCGGGTGTTTGATGTGTTACCGGGCAACCCGACGCGCTGTAATGTAACCGGGACTTCAGCGCTTTATATCTCCAACGGGCTGCTGTTTACTAACGCTCCGCTGTGTTTCACTCGCGATTCTTTGGTGGAGTTTCAACTGCGGTGCGCGGGACGCGAAAGAAGCGCAAGTTCTGGTCTTGCGCATGCGCATTGGCGCATGGGCCGTGGCCCTTTCACGCAAACACACCTGAGGAAGTTACTGCAGCGGGCCGCGCGTTCAAACTCCGGTCTGCTGAGCAGGAGGAAGAGGAACGTCAACAATAACCCTCAGTTTCAACCTCCCATGTATCAGGTGTCCGTTCCAGAGAATCAACCAGCCGGGACTTTTGTTGTTGTTTTAAAAGCATTTGACCCGGATGAGGGTGAAGCTGGAAGGCTGGAATATTTCTTAGAGGCTCTGTTTGATAGTCGCTCCAACAATCTCTTCACTGTCGACTCGTCAAGTGGAGTCGTTTCCACCGTGGAGATACTAGACAGAGAAACTAAGGACACGCATGTGTTCAGGGTCACGGCGGTTGATCGTGGAACGCCTCGACGTACAGCAATGGCCACTCTCACCGTAACAGTAAGCGATACGAACGATCACGACCCTGTATTTGAGCAGCAGGATTATAAAGAGAGCGTACGTGAGAATCTGGAGATTGGTTACGAGGTTCTAACTGTGCGTGCCACGGATGGCGACGCTCCCGTTAACGGAAACATCCTTTATCATTTGCTGAACAACAACAATGGCACTAACGATGTTTTCGAGATCGATTCCCGGTCTGGCGTTATTCGCACGCGAGGACTGGTTGACCGCGAAATGGTCGATTCCTATGTGCTTCTAGTGGAAGCCAACGACCAGGGACGGGATCCGGGCCCCCGAAGCGCAACGGCGAGCGTACACATCATCGTGGAGGACGATAACGACAACGCACCGCAGTTCAGCGAGAAACGCTACATCGTTCAGATTCCCGAAGACTTGACGCCCAACACCGAAATCCTGCAGGTGACGGCGACAGATCAAGACCGCGGGAACAACGCCGTGGTCCATTTCAGCATCATGAGTGGCAACACAAGGGGCCAGTTTTACATCGACGCCCAAACGGGAAAATTAGATTTGGTGAGTCAGCTGGATTACGAGATGAATAAGGAGTACACGCTTCGCATTCGAGCGCAAGATGGCGGACGCCCGCCGCTCTCCAACATCAGCGGCCTAGTCACAGTGCAAGTACTGGACGTTAACGACAACGCTCCGATATTCGTAAGCACTCCGTTCCAAGCTACAGTACTGGAGAACGTTCCAGTTGGATATTCCGTCATTCATATTCAAGCCATAGACGCCGATGCGGGAGATAATTCCCGTTTGGAATATCGTCTCACAGAGACCACGCCCAACTTCCCGTTCACCATCAACAACAGCACCGGCTGGATCGTCGTAGCATCTGAACTGGACAGAGAGAGCGTGGACTTCTATAGCTTCGGAGTAGAGGCTCGAGACCACGGAACGCCGGCCATGTCCTCGTCCGCGAGCATCAGCATGACTATATTAGACGTCAACGACAACAACCCTGAGTTCACGCAAAAGGCCTACTACATGCGTCTAAACGAGGACGCGTCCGTAGGAACGAGCGTCGTCACCGTGTCCGCCGTCGATCAGGATATCAACAGCGTTGTTACGTATCAGATCTCGACTGGGAATACTAGAAACCGATTTTCCATCACTAGCCAGAGCGGCGGAGGCCTGATAACCCTCGCTCTACCGCTGGACTACAAGCTGGAAAGACAGTACGTCCTCACTGTAACGGCGTCAGACGGGACACGCTTCGACACGGCTAAGGTTTACGTTAACGTAACAGACGCTAACACTCACAGGCCGGTTTTCCAGAGTTCGCATTACACGGTCAACATCAACGAGGACCGGCCTGTCGGGACGACCGTAGTGATGATTAGCGCGACGGACGAGGACACGGGAGAGAACGCTCGAATCACGTACTTCATGGATGACAGCATCCCGCAGTTTAACATCGATTCGGATAGCGGCGCGGTAACCACGCAGATGGAGCTGGACTACGAAGATCAAGTTTCCTACACGCTCGCCATCACGGCTCGAGACAACGGCATCCCGCAGAAATCCGACACTACCTACTTGGAGATCCTAGTGAATGATGTAAACGACAACTCGCCCGTGTTCCTTCGCGACCGCTACTTGGGATCAGTCATGGAGGACATTCCCACCTTCACCAGTGTCCTGCAGGTGTCCGCGACCGACCGAGACTCGGGCCTCAACGGACGCGTCTTCTACACGTTCCAGGGCGGAGAAGACGGAGACGGAGACTTCATCATCGAGTCCACATCGGGGATCGTACGCACCCTGCGACGTCTTGACCGAGAAAACACGCCTGTTTATATTCTCCAAGCCTTCGCGGTGGATAAAGGTGTTCCTCCGCTCAAGACGCCGGTTGATATCCAGGTGACCGTTTTAGATGTAAACGACAACCCGCCTGTGTTCGAGAAAGATGAGTTTGATATCTTCGTGGAGGAGAACAGTCCCATCGGGCTCGTGGTGGCCCACATATCTGCCTCAGACCCAGACGAAGGCAGCAATGCGCAAATCATGTACCAGATCGTCGAAGGCAACATCCCTGAGGTCTTCCAACTGGACATCTTCTCCGGCGAGCTCACCGCTCTGACCGACCTCGACTACGAGACGCGTTCGGAGTATATCATCGTAGTTCAAGCCACGTCTGCGCCTCTGGTCAGCAGAGCCACGGTCCACATCAAACTCATCGACAAGAACGACAACGTCCCCGTCCTCAAGAACTTCCAGATTATATTTAACAACTACGTAACCGATAAGACCAACAGCTTCCCGTCGGGTGTGATCGGCCGGATCCCGGCTCACGACCCGGACATCTCCGATCAGCTCCACTACAGCTTCCAGGCCGGAAACGAGCTGAATCTGGTGCTTCTGAACCAGAGCACCGGAGAGATCCGACTCAGCCGAGCCCTGGACAACAACAGACCGCTGGAGGCGTCCATGAAGATCGCCGTCTCTGGTAAGAACCTGTTTCGGCTCTTTCAATCTGCTTGTTTAGCAGTTTTGTAGGACTGAGTGCTTGCGTGACATCTGTGCGTTTGTAGGTCGGCGGTGATGTATAATACATGACCTTTGCTCCGAGGCGCAGTGGCTCGGTATTAATAAATGAGCGAGTGAATGTGCTGCCGTGTCGCTGCGGGACATTCAGCAGATCTTTCTCCATTTCCTTCAGGTTATTTGACATTGAAGCAGATCCAGTGTAGCGCACATGAACTGCTAGTCATGAATGTACAGCGGTCGTTCTTCACGGGATTGCGTGACAGTGGCCTGATGGACGGCCGCTGGAGAAACACGCTCGGCTGCATTCATCATTTTTGTTCATTCTGACAGAAAAGATGCATTACAGGCCAATTAATATGAGACAAAACTGCAGGAATAGGTCTGTTTTGTAGAGTTTTAATGGTGCTGACAGAAATACTCACTCAGTCACTGATGTTTAAACATGTTCAGATCTAGTTTTACTCTGTTTTACAGGGTTCAATAGAAAGGATGCTTGTACTTCATTTGTTCTACCAACTTTTACATATATATATATATATATATATATATATTTATTTATTTACATATATACACTATAATATGATGTTGAGGTTTAATTGTAAAAAACAAAAAGTGCATAATTTTTTTAGGCAGTAATCTCTGGAATTGTACAGTTTTTATTATAAAAATATATATTAAATTATATCAATCAGAACAATACTTGTTGATTTATCATTATCCCATTCTAGCTAAACAAAACCTCCCTTAGATTTGCTAACATGTTTGAATCAGCAGAATTGTTGAGGTTTATGTTCAGTGTGTGACAAAAAAAAGAAAATGTGGAAGTTTGTAGGCCATAAAAACATGTAAGACATCAAAAACTGGTGCAGTGGATCCACTGTCCCTCTGAGGCCCCGGGCAGCGGGACATGCTTATTGTTAGCCCTGCTTAAGATGCAGTTCAGCGCTTCAGCTGCTCTTTGTGTCTGTGAGGGTCAAAGGTCAGATGGCCAGCGCAGATCATCTTAGCATAGCTGTAAGAGCAGTAAGCGGCCGTTAGCCCAGCGCCATGACTTGTTTTTCTAGCGTTGAGCCCCGAGAGTGTCTTTAATGAAAGAGGAAGATCCCCTAGTGACACATGAGCATGTGTGTGTGTGTGTGTGCGATTATAGATCGATTCATACATGTGTAACAGCTGCTGCTGCGTCTCAGCCAATCAGAGAGCAGTGCTCAGCACTCGCATCACACCTGCTGAGAGAGAGATAAAAATACTGCTGAGGAGGAGTGTGTCGCACTAGAGGTGTGTGTGTGTGTGTGTGTGTGTCAGATGGGACTTGGTTTCCTGTTTGATGATAAATATCTTTGTTTCAGTCTGATGAACTTTAAAGTCTTTCTGCTGATGGGAATCGTTTGGATTTGTTCTGATTAATGCAGTCAGGGGTCTATTATTATGAAATGCGCTACTTAGACAGCAAATATTATAATAGGGTCTAGTAAGATAACTAGCAGATTGATACACATTTTAAATGTTTGGGGTTTGTTTTGTAAATAAAATAACACACGTCTATCTATCTATGTGGGAATTTAACGTTTATTGCTATTTAATATAATGCACATATAATACAAATAAAACTGTTTTTACTTTGCAGTCATTTCTGATATGTGTGTGGTCAGTTTTGAGCTTCAGTTTTGACGATTTATTTTTTTAATAAGTTCTTTTAATTCAGTCAGTAAATAGTAAATTTTAAATGCGATGAAAAACTACAGTAAACAAATCCATAAATTAATGATTATGTGAAATCATTTTACAGCCCTTGTTTTTATTCAAAAAGATGCCAAACAAACGATGTAAATCTAAAAGATGTTTAAATGTGTGCAAATTAGAGGCAGAAATGTTTCTGACAGTGCAAGTGTTGTTTTTATACTGTTCTAGTGTATAAAGTATATTTAAGTTTTAGTCATTTTATGTTTTGTGCTTTTATAAGTATTTTAAAATCAGACGCGTCTGCAGGGTGTGTATATTGTGTAGATCAGTGTGTGTTTGCGGTTCAGATGAACATGTTTCCAGCATCTGTTTGACAGATTATGAGATGCTGATGTGTCTTTTCCCTGCTGCTGTAAATCCTCAGGGTAAATAGCAGTAAAGCCTTCGCTGATCAAACGCTGAGACTGGATTTGTGTTCATGAGCGTTACGCTGATCTCACCAGTTCACAAATACACACTCTTTTAGATATTCAGTGTTCATTGCTCTTCTGGTCTCTCAGTTTAATGTTCAGAGTCACTATGAGTTCAGACAGCTTCCCCAAACTTTCTTAAAAGTATTCAAAATGACAGATTATCATGTGAGATGAACACGGTGTCACAGTTCTGTATTTCTAGAGACTGAACATTGAAGTGAGACACCAGAAAGAGTAGATCATGTGAGATCTGTGAAGGCCGTGGGTTCCTGCTGAAGGTTCTGGGTTCAGATGTTCCAGAGCTTGGTTCTGGTTCTGATGTCGGTCAGGTGTGTTTGTGTAACTGAAGTCGTCTACTCTCACTCCACAATGCTTTGAACTGCAGAAACATGACACTTCTGAAAGGAACACACTAGTCTTGAAGTTCTCGTAGATGTTGTTAGTTCTCACACAGTTTAGAAGATGTTTAGTTTGTCTCATTATAAAACAGATTGTCTTCAAGTCCTCCTGAGAAGTTGCTTTATAAGCTTGAATTTGAATAATAATTATAATAATAATAGCTATAATCAGAACTGTAACAAAAACTATGGCGATAACTATATCAGTGTCCACACCAGCAGATGATAATATTCTGTTTATTATAAGTGTACTCTATTAAACGTAAGAGTTTTTTTTGTCTGTCGCTTTAAACGAAGTTTTTTAAAGAGGGATGGATTCTGATTGGATGCCAGTGTTTTTATCGTTCATCAGCTGGGAAAAAAACACTCACTATAACTATTTCGTTATAGTTGTGGTGTGGATTTCGCTATTCTCATAATTAGAGCGATTATTAGAACTGTATGGTTATATTGTTATAGTTATCGTTATAGTTATCGTTATAGTTATCGGTATAGTTGTGGTGTGGATTTCGGGAAACTGTATGTTTATATATCGTTGTAGTTATCGGTATAGTTAACGTTATAGTTGTGGTGTGGATTTCACTATTCTCATAGTTAGAGCGATTATTAGAACTGTATGGTTATATATCGTTATAGTTATCGGTATTGTTAACGTTATAGTTATGGTGTGGATTTCGGGGAACTGTATGGTTATATTGTTATAGTTATCGGTATAGTTGTGGTGTGGATTTCACTATTCTCTTTTATTTTATTTTATTCTCAATTATTGAAACTTCATCATGAAAGTATTCTCTTAGAGTTCAAGTGATTATTAAAACTGTGATGTTATTAGTTATCATAATTATAGTTGTTATAGTTATGGTTATCATTATAATTATTTTAGTTACCCTTATTGTTATAGTTATCATTATCATTATAGTTGTTTTAATTGTCATTGTAGTTATCGTTATAGTTTTTGGTCAATATAATTATTTTAGCTATCATTGTTATTGTTATGGCTATCGTTATAGTTATTGCAATTATCATTGAAGTTATCGTTATGTTTATCATTATTATAATTATTTTAGTTATCGTTGTTATTGTTATTCTTATAGTTATTTTAATCATTGTTGTAGTTATCGTTATAGTTATTTTAAATATGGTTGTAGTTATTGTTAGTTATCATCATGATTATAATTATTTTAGTTGTAGTTATCGTTATAGTTATCATTGTAGGTATTGTTATAATTATTTTAGTTATTGGTATAGTTATCTTTATAGTTATTTTAATTATCGTTGTAGTTATCATTATAGTTATCATTATTATAATTATTTTAGTTATAATAGTTATCGTTATAGTTATTTTAAATATGGTTGTAGTTATTGTTAGTTATCATCATGATTATAAATATTTTAGTTATCACTGTTACTGTTATAGTAATTGTTAGTTATTTTAGTTGTCATTATATGCATTGTTATCATAATTATTTTATTTATCATTACATCATTATAGTTATCATTACAGTTATCGTTATTGTAATAGTTATTTTACTTATTGTTGTAGTGGTCATTATAGTTATGATTATAGTTATTGTTTGTTGTTATAGTTGTCGTTCTTGGTGTGATTGTAACTTTAATCGAAAGAAAGGCCATGTTTGTCTATTAATTGATCGTTGTAGTGTTTTATCGTACCGCGGTTGCTGTGGTTTGAATGTCCAGCGTGTTACAGTGTGTTTTATGTTGGTCAGGCTGGCTTGGGTCTCTGGTCTGTGTGTTGAGCGTGTTTCTGAGGTCATCAGTCAGAACTTCACCTCCCCGTGTTCACCTTCACTCTCTCTCTCTCTCTCTGCTGTTGTGTGTGTGTGTCTCTCGCCCCTCCTCCATGTCTTTCAGTGTCTTTTCTCTTGCGTGTGAATAATGCCGCTGAGAAATGCTTTTGTTAAGCGCTGAGTCGCCATGACGACCTCAACAGAGCCTGAGAAATGCCTGCTGGGTGGGGCGGGTCACAGAGCCAGTGTGTGTGTGTGTGTGTGTGTGAGACGACCCGCGGGCCTTTTAACATGCTAATGCGCTGTGACTCCCATGCCTCCTGGATGGCCTCCATAATGAAGAGTAATGTGAAGAATGTGTGTGTGTGAGGCCACAAATAAATACAAATGACCCAGGAAACGTCCTGTGAGTGTGCGAGTGAGTGTGCGAGTGAGTGTATGTGAGTTTGAGTAAGTGTGTGTGTGAGTTTGTTTGTGTGTGTCGTCTCCTTGTTTCCTGTTTAAACAGACAGTCAGACTGCAGTTCTCTGGTCAGCTCTGCAAACACACACATGACGCTGGATCTGTGCTGCTTCGGTCCGTGTGTAACAGCAGGGAAATGTGTTGCGTGGGAGGTGCGAGTGTGTGTGTTTGGCGTCTCTTGATTTCTCTGGATGGTTGTGAGTGGCTCTGAGCTCTTGATTTGCTGAAGGTGTTTGTGAGCAGAGACTCCTGATACTGATTGATTCAGTCCTGATGAACACATCTGTCCTGCTGCTGTGAGGAGAATGGATTTGTGCCGTGTGATTGGCTGATGAGGCAGGATTAGCCCCGCCCCCTGCTGAGTGCACTTTCTTCCACTCTGAGCTCAGGTGGAGGAAACTCTCCTTTAGTTCCCATGACAACACACTCACACACTCACACACACTCACTCTCACACACACACACACACACACACACACACAAACTCACTATTATGCACACACACACACACACACACACAAACTCACTATTACGCACACACACACACACACACACACACAAACTCACTATTATGCGCACACACACACACACACACACACACACACACACACACAAACTCACTATTATGCACACACACACACACACACACACACACACACAAACTCACTATTATGCACACACACACACACACACAAACTCACTATTATGCACACACACACACACACACACACACACACACTCACTCACTCACTCACTCATATACACACACACACACACACACACACACAAACTCACTCATTCTCACACACACACACACACACACACACACACACACACTGATGAATATGCAGGTGATTTAATGGCAGTGGGCGTGTCTGAGAGCCTCTGATTGGTCTGTGGGAACTTGAGAGCTGGAATATAGTAACCATAGCAACAGGATGAGTGTGATTAGTGCAGAGTTTATTACAGATGCTAATAGAGTGAAAATGAGTCTGATTACACGAGTAACATCATATCTATCTATCTATCTCTCTATCTATCTATCTATTGTTCTTTTATTCTGTCATCTGTAACACCCTAGCAACCATTATGAACACCTTAGTAACTGCATAGCAACCATCTAGAGCACCTTAGCAACCTGTCTGCTGTGTATTTTATTGATATTCTAAATGTTGTACACATTCATATTGTCACAAATATTCAAGGAAGACATTGTAAAAGGAAAAGTGTGAAACAGCAGACAAAATATGCACAGGAAGAGACAGCAGTGTAGGTGATGAAGAGCAGCAGACTCCTCCTCAGATGCAGGTCACAGATCGACCTCGACTCATCCGCCGTTCTCTTTGAACACTCAAACACTGCAGCTCTGCGGCTCCAGGGGAATTCTGGGAGTTTTTCACGAGGCTGATGATGAGAGGATGATGCTGAATATATATCTGATATCTGTGTGTGTGCTGGCCACATCCTGCAATCATAGCAACACACACACACACACACACACGCGCACGCTGGCTGTGATTGGCCTCTTGACGGCTTGATTACAGTGTTCAGCTGCTGCAGTGCATTGTGGGAGCCTCCAGTGCCGGTTTCTCCTCAGGTTTCACCTGCCGCTCGGGGAGACTGTGCGTCTCACGTCTCTATTGAGTTTGAAAGAATGTGAGAGTGAAACACAGACGGGTTCAGACTGATGTCATGATGAACTCATCCCTGCAGTCATGTCTGAGCTGTGATTGGCTGCTTCACCAACTGTGGGCGGTTTTTGTAATCAGTCACATATTGGAGATTTGTACATTGGAGTGAATGTTGATCATAAAGTGGTGTCATATTTGTATGATGATCCATCCAAATGATTCATCAAATCATGCAAATGAATGATTCGTTTTGGTAAATCATCTAATGAATCAATTTGTTTAAAACCCCTTAACTGTCACCGTCCCACCTGTGGGACGCTTGGCGCTCTTTTTTGTTGTTGTCCTTTTTCTCTATAAAATCTTTTAGTAATCATCATAAATTATATATCATTTGAAAGCTTAGAAGCTTAGATTCTTCCTGTGAAAACCATTTTGAAATCGGACATTGCGTTACCATGGAAATGGTACTTTAAAATCTTATGGCGGTCTCCTCCCCCTTAGTGGGCGGAGTCAAGTGTCATATTACAAAATGCATTACGGTCTTTTAGAATCAAAACTTTTTAGAATCTTGGCAACAAACATATCATTGGAAAGGTCTGAGTCTCAGGATTCCATATTTGGTGGTTATTTTGAGTATTGAAGTAAAATTGACAGAGAAATCTAGGGAAAAATTCATTAAACAAAATTCAGAGGAGTTTTGATGGCTCCCGGTGGCTGTTTGTGGTATGACGCCCTAAATACAATCTCACAGAAACCTCAATTTTTTTCATATCAACTTCAAATTTGGAACATAACTTATTTAGACACAAGGCTTTAATTTTATACCAATTTTAGAGTAAAACCTGTTATGTAAAATATTTATAATAAATAAAATGAAATAAAATTAATATAGCGCATTTTATTTACCGTACATTTAAACTTCTATAACTTTTTGGTACTTTAATTTTTTGAAAAAATTCAACTTTTGCCAAAATCTGCTAATTTTCTTCTTTTAAAAGAGACCAACCTTAGGTCTATATTCCAAAGTGTTCATAAATTACAATTTAAGTTTGGATAGTGCACTTTAATGCCTATTTTAAAAAATGGGGGGTGACAGTTAAAGGGTTAAGTGAACTGTCCAAATTAGCTGATTTATTTAAATGAACCATACAAACAATCCGATTCACTTAAGTGAACCATCCAAATGAACTGATTCATTATAAGTGAACAGTCCAAAACAACAGATTCATTTAAAAGAATTGCACGAATTAACCAGTGAACTGGGCTTAAATGAACACAATCTTTTAAGTCAACCATCAAAATGAACCGATTCATTATAAGTGAACAATCCAAATGAACGGATCAATTTCAGTAAACGGGTTCTTTGAGGTGAAACGTCTGAATGAACAGAGTCCGAGTGCTCATGAAGACTGTAGTGTGTGTGTCTGTGTGTTGTATGTCACATGCGTGTTTGAATGTAGGTTAATGTTGTAAACTCCGGTCTCTCCGATGGCCTCATTTCTCAGTCTTTTTGTGTTCGCTGTAAAACATGTACGTCTCAGTAAATCTCCATCACCACGCAGCTGTGTGTGCACTACAAGTGAAGCTGATTTCTTATCTTCATCTGTTCGTCTGAGCTCAGTATTTTCAGAATGAGGCGTTGTGTGTGACCGTGATGTGATTGTTGCTCCTGACAGGCTCTTATTAGCATGACAAACATGACAAGAGTCTGTCGTTTGAGGTTGTTTTATTAAAACCAATCAATAAACAGCATAAAATAAAACAAAAACCCATTTTGAGTCTCCGGACTTGATGATGAGATGCAGGTTCACAGCTTATTTCTGAACTGCAGAACCATAACCTTCTAAATATACAGAATATAAATCTCCAGGAACCTCTGATCAGGAGTAAATATGCTGAAGAACAAATATATATAAAACAAATGTCAAATTTCCTGTTTCTTATGTATTTGTTTATTTATTTATTTATTTATAAGTCCTAAATATTATTTAAATATACTAATTTAATTTAATTTATTTATTTTTATTATTATTATTATTATTATTTTTTTTTTTTTTTTTTTGAGGTGTCAGTTTACTTTATTTCTGCCAGAATTATTGTTAACTAAAACTAATAAAATTATTTTGGTTAACTGAAAGTTGAAATAAATATGAATATTAGATTAAAGCCTAAAAACTTAGCTGGAAATTAATTATAAGTTAGAAATGTTAACTAGAATTAAATATGAAGTACTAAAATTACTGAAACTAAAACTGACGTAAAAAATAATTTAAAGCTAAATAGAAATATTAAAATAAACAACAAATTTTATGAATTAACAAATTGTTTTATAATGTTATAAAACAAAATTACTAAAGCTAAAATTAAAATATAAAAATGTAAAGCTAATTCAAAATAATAATAATAATAATAAATGCTATAATAATATTTAAAAAATAATAATGATTGTTGTTGAGATAAAAAGTCTAAAAGATATCAACTGTATGAAGATAAACTGAAATGTTGTGATATTATTAGCGTGCACATTAATGTGTGTGTAAAGACCTAATATGTTAACGAGGGTTCACTGCAGTCTGAATGAGTTCAGTTCTTGTTATGAGTGACGCTTCAGGCTTGAATATTAATGTGTCTAATTAACGTGTTTGTTTGTGTTGGTAAGTGTAGTGTTGTTTCTCTTTGTGTGTGTTTGATTGAGTGTATTCTGTGCTGTTTGTGCTCGCGCTGCACGGTTCCCAGCATCCCTTTCTCTGGACCCGCATCACATGTTTATTGGCAGGCGGCTCGGAGCGGAGGATTAATGCCGTTTATTTGCATCCTGGTGGATTGGAGGAGTGTTCAGTCAATTAGCGATCACTGTTAGATTGTGCTGAAGGAAACGCTGCTCGTTAGAGCCAAAACCGTGTTGGGAAGTTACTGTGAAACTGTCAAACTACAAGATGTTCCAGATTCATACACATTATTTATTGCTAAGTCTTATTTTATTTTAATTCTGTTCTCATGTCAGATGTGCATGTATGCATGTATGTACCAGGAGCACCTTAAAAAAACAAACACACAACAAATTACAACAAGTACAGTTAAACTAACTCAAACTACTAACAATGAAGAACAATGATTGAATCAGAAAATCATTTATGAACCAATTCTTTTTGACCAAATGAATGGAAGTGAATCATCCAAATGAACAGATTAATTTAAGTGAACCACCTAATTTAACCAATTTGTAAGTGAACTATCTAAATTAACTAATTTAATGAACCATTTAAAGAAATTTTAATTTTAGTGAATAAACCAAATGAATGGATTTATGTGGATGGTTCACTTAAATGAATTGGTTCATTAAGCTCTGTTCACTTAAATGAACCAGTTCATTTGAAAGGTTCACTTTAATGATTCCTTTCATTTGGATGGTTCACTCAAATAAATGCATTAATTTGGATGATTCTCATAAATCATGGTTTTGATTGTTCACTTAAATATTGATCTAAATGAATGATTCACACTTTAAATGAATCAGTTTAGTTGGACTTTTCACTCAAATGAATCTGTTCATTAGAATGGTTCATTCAAATCCATTCATTGGAAGATTCACTGAAACGAATCTGTTCATTTGGATGGTTCACTTAAATGAATCTGTTCATGTTGGACCATTTACCTAAATTAATTAATTCATTTAGATGGTTCGTTTTAAATGAATCCATACATTGGGACAGTTCCCTTTAAATGAATTAGTTTATTTGGAAAGTTCCCTTAAAAAAGCCCATTCATTAAACGTATTTAAGTGAATCATGCAATTGAACAATTAATTTTGGTAAATCATCCAAATGAGCCAATTCTTTAAAGTGAATCATCTAAATGAACCGATTCACATACGTGAACTATCCAAAAGAACCGATTCATTTAAGTGAACCATTCAAATTAATTGATTTATTTAAGTGAAACCCACAAAAGTACTGATTATCTTAAGTGACCCATCACAATGAACCCATTAATTGTAAGTAAAATATTAAAATGAAGTTCTTTCTGTGACCTTTTCCTTCGTTAGTACTGTTGCTGTTTTAAGCAGCCTGTATTACTCTGCTAAAGATATGCTGAATGATTCAGTGATTCCTCTGTGTTCCTGTAGATGGCGTTCACTCGGTGTCGGCTCAGTGTCTGCTGCAGGTCACCATCATCACGGACGAGATGCTCTCCAACAGCATCACGCTGCGATTGGCCGACATGTCGCAGGAGCGCTTCCTCTCGCTCCTATTGGCTCAGTTCCTGGAGGGCGTGGCCAGTGTTCTCTCAGCGTCACGTGAGGATGTGGTGGTCTTCAACATCCAGGACGACACGGACGTCAGCGCCGGCATCCTGAACGTCAGTCTGTCGGTGGCGGTTCCGGGCGAGGGGTCACGAGGCCGCGGGGTCAGCCCGGCCCGGCTGGGTCGCAGCAGCGGAGGCGAGGTGGAGTTCTTGGGGTCGGAGGAGCTGCAGGAGCGCCTGTATCTGAACCGCAGTCTGCTGGCGCAGATCTCCTCGCAGGAGGTGCTCCCGTTCGACGACAACATCTGCCTGCGCGAGCCGTGCGAGAACTACATGAAGTGCGTGTCCGTGCTGAAGTTCGACAGCCTGGCGCCGTTCGTGGCGTCCGACACCATCCTGTTCCGGCCGATCCACCCGATCGCAGGCCTGCGCTGCCGCTGTCCGCTCGGCTTCACGGGAGACTACTGCGAGACGGAGATCGATCTGTGCTACTCCAAACCCTGCGGCGCTCACGGCGTCTGCCACAGCCACGAGGGCGGCTTCACCTGCCAGTGTCTCCACGACTACACAGGTGAGGGGGCGGAGCCACCACACACAAACACGCCCACATCCCGCTCTAATATTCTGATTAAACTCACACTGATTAAATATTCATGTTATTCTCATAAGAGCGCAATGAAAAGTTAATGAGGAATCACATTTATGAAGTATTTTTAGATGCGCGTATGGGGGACGTAGAAGCTCCTGCAGGTGTGTTTCGAGTGCTTTGCTGCTCAGAACGTTATGAAGAGAAATAGCTTCATATTCCAGTCACATATTCAGACGTTACAGTTTCTCTCCGAACTGACGACCCCTTTGAGGGTTTGTGCCTCTCGAAACACTCGATATCACAGAGAATAATAGATGATAAGAGATGACATGACGCTGAGATCATCAGAGATGAGATGGAATGAGTTAAGATGTTATGAGGTCAGATAAACAGAGATGAGATGTGATAATCAAATGCAATGTGATGGTCAGAGACGAGATCAGAGATGACGGGACAATAATAAGATGAGATGTTATTGTGATAAGATATTATGAGGTTAGATAAGATGATCAGAGATTAGATGTGATAATCAGATGAAATGTGATGGCCAGAGATAAGAAGGTACAATCAGATATAAAAATGATAATCAGAAAAGAGGTGCTACAATCAGAGATGACATGATGATAATCAGATGAGATGTTATGATCATGGATGAGATGATGAGGCATGGTGACTTGGCATTAAGTAGGATAACCAAAGATAAGATGTGATTGTCAGAAATGAGAGGTGATAAACAGAACTGAGATGTGATGAGATGAGACTTAAAGAAGTGGAAAAAAAGATGATCAGGGATGACATGAAGCAAGACTGCATCACATGATTAGAGATGTGATGATCAGATTTTAGGTGTTCAGGATGATCAGGGATGACCCGAGATCATGTGATGATGTCATTAGGTGAATGGAGACAATCAGAGAAAAGATCAGATGAGATGTGATGAGTAGAGTTGCAAATCTTATTATCTCCTGTGATGTTCCTGGTTTGTGAGTCACTCTGGGTAAAAGCGTCTGATACATGAATAAATGTAAATGAGATGAAGAGAGCATCCATGTGCTCCAAACTGCTCTCCAGTCAGAGATCAGAGGCGGTTCTGTGATTTTAATCATCTCTGATCTGATGGAGGTGAGATTTGCGCCGTGCCGCAGTAGAAGAACATGTTTGTCTTCTGGCAGTCGTCGGTTCACAGAAGACATCAGCTCCTGTGATTCGCTCTGAATCTAATATAACAGATGAAGTGTGTTCTACAGCTCTTTTAACATGATGTGTGTCGCAGCCCACATGTTATTATTACATAAGATCTGCGCTCTGTGTGTGTGTGTGTGTGTGGGGCGCTTCACGTAAGAGTGGTGTGTAGGTGTGCAGGTGTGTGGGAGCTTCAGTGCGTGTTTGTAGAGGACTGGAGTGTATTAAAAGCACTATGAACTGTCTCTCTCTCTCTGGTTCTGTCTGTGTTTCTGACTCCTGCTGTCCTGCCAGCTGCTCCTCCTCTGAGTGTGTGTGTGTGTGTGTGCTGAACACGAGTGTTATTTAACATGTTTGCGAGCAGCATGTTGGACTCATCTCATCTCTCATGAGATCTGTTCATTTTGATAAGATGAATCATTCATAGCGCTGCTAGAAATGTAAATGCAAAATGACTAAATGTAGAGAGAGAGAGAGAGACGGGTGGAGTAAAATCCGTGTTAATAATTGATGTGATCTCAGCAGACACTGAACACACTGAACTGATGTGACGATGAACTTCAGGAGCTGTTCGTTCAGGTCTTCAATCACAATCAGCAGTGATCATGTGTTTTATGCTGTAAGTAGTGCTGGATTATGACCACAATGAGTGCGTGAGATAATAATCACACATCTCGTTCCAGATGATTCATTGTAGTGAATCACTTCAAACGAACAGTTCAAAATGATTCATTTGAATCATCGCTCAACAGTGAACACATTACGTCCTGTGCAGCATTTGATCTTTTTACAATGAACATTTATTCAACATGAAATCAGTATTGACTAATTTCTTAATGCAGTCTTGCTCTCAAATCATGCCATTCATGCTATTCATGTTCAATATGTTCAGTTCAGGTAGATCACCTGATCATTTTGTCTGAACTGTTAAAATGATTCATTTGAATCAATGCTCAACTATGAACCCAGCGTAACGCCAGTATATTCAATTGGTCAAGATGAGTCAAAATGTGTTTAGATTCAGTCATAAAAACTTATATGTTCAAGTTACAACTTGAATAATAAGTTAATTAAATGAGCTGATAATTAGATTCTGCCACTTTAAATAGCTAGCTAAATTTTCTTAGTAGTTTGTAATGTAGTAAGCTACTTTTCCGGAGACGTACTATTGTTTAACAGACACCGGTTTCTCGTCACTAAGCTTGTAATTGAACAAGGAACTTAAACATGAGCGTCGGGTCATTAGTCACTTGATAATGGCTGTAAACGAGAGTTTAACGAGGCTGACCCTGAACCCACTGTGGCTGCTGGTTGGCTGAGGATTGTCAGGTTCACGCTGAACTTCTCGGAGGATCATGTCGAGTGTGTGTATGAATATGGATGAGCTCTTTGATGTGGAGCCCGTATTTAAAGCTCTGACCTCGTTTCCCATCAAAGACCTTCTGAGAGAATCCAACACACACCGCATCAATATTTCATCATGCACCGAACCGGCCGCAGACCCAGAGAATGTGTGTGTAAACAGGAAGATGGAGCGACTGGCACGCACACAAATGTTTCCGTTATGATGAGCGTGACGAATCGTCTTTTGTGTGTCGAACAGTGTCGCCTTTGTCTTTGCAACAACACACACACACACACACACACACACACGCACACACACACACACACACACACATGCACACACACACACACACACACACACACACACACACACACACACACACACGCACACACATGCACACACTCTCTCTCTCTCACACACACACATGCACACACACACATACACGCACACACACACACACACACACACATGCACACACACACATACACGCACACACACACACACACACACACACATGCACACACACACATACACGCACACACACACACATGCACACACTCTCTCTCTCTCACACACACACACACACATGCAAACACACACGCGCGCACACACACACACACATACACGCACACACACACACACATGCACACACACTCTCTCTCTCACACACACGCACACACAGTCTTCCTCTAAATTAAATATAATTAAAGCACACTGATATTGATTCCCACAGGAATGAGAAATCATAGATGAGATCTCTTTAATATCTCTTAAGATCTTGAGGTTTCTCCTGAGAAAAAAAACTTATGTTGGTGTGTTTGATTTATTGTGTTAAATTGATTTTTTATGACATTGATCCCCACAGGAAAGCATATCTCAAACGAGATCTCATTAATGTCTCGATTGTTTCTCCAGGAGATGAAATCGATATTTGTAAAGTCTGTGACAGCTGTCGAGTTTCAGAAGAGATCTCAACTATGTCTCAAACTCTGCTCAGATTTGTTCAAGATCTCAAAGTCTCAATCAAAAGTCAGAGATCTCAAACATTTCTCACCATATGATCACTATACTGTATACTAATGATCTCTTTAATGTCTCGGTTGTTTCTCTGGGAGAAATCGATATTCATAAAGTCTCTGGCTTCTCATTTGTTTCTCCTGAGAAAAATAAATCTCAGACGTGTCTCCTCTAAAGTTCTAGAAATATCTCAACAATGTCTCAAACTGTGCTCAGATTTGCTCCCAAAGTCTCGATCAAAAGTCAGAGATCTCAGTCTGAGATCAGACATTTCTCATCAAATGATGATTACTCATCTCTTTTAGTAGAAACATCTGAGACAAAGCTGAAAGTTCAGTGAAACATACCCGAGACTTCTATGAAGTGAGCTGTGAAAGAGCAGCAACTGAGCAATAAAATGTGTTTGTGTTTCAAACTAGACTGATAAACTATTTCTCTCTGTCAGGCAGGTGAGTGATGTGAGATCTCATTGCTGTGAAAACATCTCAAAAGAGATCTCTTTAATGTCTCAGTTGTTTCTCCTTGAGATGAAAACGATATTAGGAAAGTCTCTGGCTTCTCATATGTTTCTCTCGAGAATAAGCCCATTTGTCTCAAACATGTCTCCTCTAGAATTTCAGAAGAGATCTCAACTTTGTCTCAAACTGTGCTCAGATTTGCTCTCAAAGTCTCAATCAAAAGTCTGAGATCTCAAACATTTCTAATTAGATGATGACTAGTGTCTCATTTATGTCTGTTTCAGGAGAAGCATCTGAGACAAAGTTGATACTTCAATGAAACGTAAATGAGACCTCTATCAAGTGTGATGTGAAAATGCATCATGAGCAATAAAATATGTGTTTGTGTGTTAAAACTAGACTGATAAACTGTCTGTGTCTGTTCGTCATGTGAGTGCTGTTAGATCTCGTCACGCTATCTCACTCTGCTAAAATCTCAAACGAGATCTCTTTAATGTCTCGATTGTTTCTCCAGGAGATGAAATCGCTATTCATAGTCTCTGGCAGCTCATATGTTTCTCCTGATAAAAAAAGAGCCCATTATTCTCACGCGTGTCTCCTCTAGAGTTTCAGAAGAGATCTCAACTTTGTCTCAAACTGAGCTCAGATTTGCTCAAGATCCCAAAGTCTGAGATCTCAAACATTTCTCACCAAATACTCTCACTGGATGATGACTAGGGATTCAGCTGGGCTTTTTTTTAGGAGAAACATCTGAGACAATGAAATGTAAAATCTCAACTTTGTCTCAAACTGTGCTCAGATTTGCTCAAGATCCCAAAGTCTCGATCAAAAGTCAGAGATCTCAAACACTTCTCACCGGATGATGACTAGTGCCTCATTTGGGCCTGTTTTAGGAAAAAAACATCTGAGACAAAGTTGATACTTCAGTGAAACGTAACTGAGATCTGTATGAAGTGATCTGTGAAAATGCAACATTTGAGCAATAAAATGTATCTGTGTTCACACTGAACTGATGAACTCTTTCCATCTGTCCGGCAGGTGAGCGATGCGAGGTCTCGTCGCGCTCGGGCCGCTGTGCCGAGGGCGTGTGTAAGAACGGCGGGACGTGTCTCAATCTGCTGGTGGGCGGCTTCAGGTGCGAGTGTCCTCCCGGAGGCTTCGAGAAGCCCTTCTGCCACATGAGCTCCAGGAACTTCCCTCCGCAGACCTTCATCACCTTCAAGGGTCTCCGGCAGCGCTTCCACTTCACGCTCTCGCTGTCGTGAGTATCTGTCACCGAGATGAAGCCGTCAGCCGTGTTTGTTCGTTAGTCAGCGAGTCAATAACGCTTAATGAAGCTCCTTCTTCTAGATGTTTGCTCAGTGTCTCGGGAGCTTTTATCTGCTCGTCTCGGAGCGTTATATAACATTATCCAGCGCTATTTGTCGCAAATATTTTTATTCCCAAACGTCAGTGTTGATCTGTCCGTCTCGAATGGGAAAACAGATGCTCTGTCCGGATGCTCCTCTGTCTCGGCTGTGCTCTTTTCTTTCTCTCTTTCTCTCACGCTTGTTTGCTGATGAATGCTCTGTCAGTAATCTGTTTAGCGTGTGTATAGACTGTGTGTTTTGCTCGGAGACGTTCAGGACTGATGAGGGCTTTTTTGCGCGGGTTGCTCGGCGCTGATTCTTGTGTTTCGAGGGATGTTTTCCGAAGGTTTAAAGGGTCATATTGTGAGTTTCCAGGACTCAAAACTCTCCGAAAACCTCCAAAAAGGACTTGGTGTCCAATGAAACATTAACACGTAATCGTTCACATCTACACCGAGCGTGAGTAGAAAGTAGGACACCAGGAGAACTGGAGTCAGAATATGACGTCTTCAAGGCGCAGTAGCAAAAACAGACCGTCTTTTATTGTACAGATCAGAGTAAGGTGTAAAGTGATCATGAGAGACTCAATTATGGCTGTTTTTGGTGCGTGAAACCTCCAGGAACGTGATGAGAGGAGCTCGGGGAAGATATGAAATGTATGAAACGACCCCATTAACTGTGCCGGAGATAAAGGAGGATGTTGGGGTGATGCTGAAGGAGAAATGAAGGGTGTGTGTGTGTGTGTGTGTGTGTGTGTCTCTGGAGATGCGATTATTCTCCTCAGTAACCAGGTCAACAGCGCTAAACCCCACGGCAAAACCACGGGAACATCCACGAATACACCGGCACACATCACACACACACAGATTTTAAGATTTAAGCGACTTTTGGTGTCATTTTTATATGCATTATTATTGCATTATTTAAAAAATTACTGACAATAATTAATAATAATGATTACAGATATAAATTTTATTAATGGTACTAATTGAAGTAGCAGAAATAAAACAATTTAATTTACAATCCACAAAACATTAATAAGCATTAAAAATAATTGTTTCCGTTGCTACATTTACATTGTATTAGTAAATCCGATGCTTTCAGATGGAGCAGTGTTTCTCCTTCTCTGTGTTTTCAGTGTTCGTCTGCGGTGTAATAATAACAGTGCGGTGTTTTATTTTCGTCTGTTTGTGAGCGTTTGTTTGATTGAGTCTGTTGTGGCTGTCGTGTTCTCTCCAGCTGCTGCTCGCTGACCTACTTTAACTTTATAAATGTGAGACGGATACCTGTGAAGATCTGTGCAGTCGCCGTTCATCACTACAGCAGATAGTTGCTGTATGTCAGTGCTGTTCAATCACTAGAGCAGAAGAGCACAGTGAGCACCCTAACAAGTGTGTGTGTGTTTAATCTACTGATGTTACTACAGCTGAAACTCTGAGTTTAATCCACACAGACATGTTTGGACTGCTAATGTGAACGATGGACTTAAAGATGCATCCCCACACACACACACACACACACACA